>JAVCKT010025514.1:0-22646 GCA_032273925.1 Rhynchotus rufescens | reverse complement strand
ACTGTTCAAGTACTACAGGCACAGTGCTTGGTAATTTAGCACTGGACATTTCAGCGTCATGTGGAAATCACAGAGGTGAATATAGAGAAGCAGTAAGTCATTTTGTAACTGAGTAGAAATGTGACAGGTAACACCCTGGCCCCGAGCAGTAAAGCAACCTACAAAAAAAGCATCAGTTTCAGCATCGTGATGCTCTGTGGAAACTCCTTCTGTCCTTTTCTCTTACTGAATTGCAAAAATCTCTTCTGTAGCATTTATGTTTTCCTTAGAGACTTTTCTTTATTATTAATATTTTTTTTGTCCACGTTCTGGCTGGAGTCAAGTCTTCTGTAACTTGTGAGAGCTGTCAAGATCAGAGCCCTGGGTGCTACAGCTGCAGGCCATGTTTAATAGTTAATGCTGAACAATGTTATGATATTTGTATTCTGCTATTATCATGCTATTAGAAATTTGCGAATATTTTTAAACACACTGTTGGACATAGATGGGAGTCTTGAGCAATAGTTTTCTTATGTTTACTCTATATTCTGCAGCTCTGGAGAATATTCAGATACAAACATGAATTACTAAATGCCCCAAGCAAATGTTTCTCAGTTTTCCAACTCTACTTGCTGTTGTTCTATGGGATTATAATTTGAAAGTTAGTAGGTCTGTTGTGAATTATATCATGCTCTGAAGTATATATTATAGATGCCAGGCAGAGTGCATGCTATGGATGCAAGACCGAGTTCTCATTTGGTTTTGCATGCATGATTCTTCTTGGTTCAGCTGAAGCTGATTGCACATCAGAGACCAGAGCAGCTGAGGACCTCAGCTGTGGTGCCAATGACCACAAAATGTCACCTTTGAAGGTCAATGTTCAGGCTTGCCCTCCAAGGTGCAAAGAGATGGGTTTAGCACTGTGTTTTCTGAGCGATACACTCTTCCTGGGCTGGTAACACCATCAAGGGTGTTTGAAAAGGCTCCTTTTTATATTCATCCTATTGCCATAATAAAGAAGATTAGAAATAGATAGATAATCAATGGGTATGCCATAAAAGCCTTGTTGGATTAAATAGAAACAGGCCACCATTTCACTGAAGCAAAAGACTACTGGAAAAACAAAAGTGCTTTCTTGCACTACTGGCTATCAAGATTCATCTTTGTTGGTGAATCTGGGAAAACATCATTACCTGGGAAATGCAGAGAACTAAGCTCTGATAATGCTAAAAGTCTGTAAAGAGCAGTGTCCTAGGCAGAGAGCATGTGTTTAAGAGGTGAGATGTGGGGCAGGATTGACAGAAACCTGCTTGGGCTCATGGTGAATATTGGTCTGCTGACAAAATTGCAGCCTCAGGAGAAAGACTGGAAGACACCTCTTCTTTCATGTGCATTAGTTGAATCAGCTCACTGGTAATTCATAGACTCTATTACAATATATATTTTTTCCCATTTTGTTTTCCAGGAGTCAGGGCCTGCCTTCCAAGAAATAAAGCAACATGGGAAAACGTGGATGGGCCAGACATTGTGCTAATCAGATAGATGTTGTTTTGGGTGGCTAAGTGCAATTCAGAGGAGATCCTCTTCAAGGAACATGTGTATATGGATGTCAGGAGCTGGCTGACAGTGAGTTGTTACACCTGTATGTCTGACAGAAGATTAAAATGGTTCTAAATGCCCTTTTAGCCCCCTTTCTTTCTCCCTATATTACTATAGAAGTGAGAGGTGGTCCATGCCTAGAGAAACAGAAACAAAAACTTTCAGGAAAACAAAATTAACTTTGCATTACATATAGAGAAGTGAAGAACAGATAAATGGCCACCCTAGGAAAGCCAAGACTGAACTACACATCCTTTAGTCACTAGTGTCCCTTCTTCTCTGAGGTGTATTTATATCTGGTTGCAGCTTCTGGTACTTCTGATTTATCACCAACCCTAGCCTTAATTCTTAACAATTTGTCAGCATAATTATGTTTTCTTTTATCTCTTTTCTTTTCTTTTCTTTTCTTTCTTCTCCCCCCCTGCCCCACAACTATTTCTTTGAAGTAGCCCAAGGGAGGTCCATGTCAGTAGCAGACTTGGAAATCAATTTTAAGCATGATTTCTTATTCATACTTCATATCCGTTTATTTATTTATTCATTTTTGTAGATCTAATTTTTTCCAGTTAAGAACTGTGTAAATAGCCCTAATGAGCCTTGAGGGCTCTCATTTGCTTAGAGAGATTAAAACAAACTGGGAAATCTCCTAACGTGTAGGGTAGTAGGTATGAAACCTCACTTAAAACTGGTCAAATGATTCTTTGTAAATAATTTATCTGATATGAGGAGGACTTTTGTACTATTTATTATTGTTTGATTTGTTTTTTTGATTGTGTTTAAATATTAATTTTTGTAAACAAAGCTGGTCCTGCAGCTTATCCTAAACTTGGTCATTTTGGACCAATTTGCAATTTTCAGGGTCTCTTATGTAATTGATCACCCAAGCTGTATGATGTTGACTTTTCTTTATGGCTGAATGGTCCTTCACCTATCTGCATATAGCCCTCATGAGAAGGTAAAAAAAAATTGTGGACAGTGTGGATGAATGACAACAGATGTCTTTTTGATATCAACGTTTCTGCAAAAACTCACCTTCACCAGGATTCTTTCTAGGATACATATAGAAAAACTCACAGGTCCTGCTCACTTGAATGCTCACTATGAAGGGGCTACTATCTATTAGGAAAGCAAATTCATCAGTGTTGCAGAACATGTTTTATTTATCTAAATCTAAGCTCACCAGAAAAAAAAAAAACAGAAAAGAGAAAGAAATAAAAGTCTGTGAATTGCGCTCTGCGCTGTTTTGGAAGCTCTTTTGTTTTGCACAAAACTCATTTCTTTTCCTTGACGGCTTGTTTGCCAAACAGAGGACATTGTATCCCCATTGTTTTAAGTGACATCATGGTCAGCTAATCCATACAGTTGTACCGTGGATAATATGCTCTCTGAGGTGGGATTATTTAATAGGAAAGAAGATGGGGGGAAAAAACCTCCTTGAGCCTCATGTTCCCAGTGAGAGCTCGCTCACGTTCTCTCCGCCGCAGAGCAGCTCCCTGTGCCGTTCCCCCAGGATTACCTTACCTTGGCGGCTCCTTGGGAACCGTGCGGCTGAGCGGAGACGCTTTGCTGCTCAAACAAAGCCCGGCTTTGTCCCAGGGGCCGGATTTGGAACTCGCCCCTGCAAGAGCGTGGGCTGACCCTGAACCCTCGTTCCCCAAAGCAAAGCGCAGCAACCACCTCTGTCCTAGGCTGGGCTCGGCAGCATCTCTTAAAGGACGTTAACCTCCAAGCATTATGTCGCAAGGGAAAGCGCAGGCTGAGCAAAACATTTTAGGACGGGGCCCTTGTTGGCTGAGAGGATAAATGGGGATGAATTTGGGGGTGTGCATTACAACTTTTGGGAGAGCTTGAGGCATGGGTGCTGGAGCACTTATTTCCTTGTAGCGCTGGCTGCCTCTGCTTGGTCTAACCCTGAAATCTAACAAATACTGACCTTGCCCGCAAGACCAATACATTGTTTTTAAACATTAGTTTCCTATTCCTGACAGATAAGATGAAAAGTTAACAATGCGTTAAGGCTGTAAAATGTTGGCCAGAGTTTAGATTTCACCTCTGTTTAACTTTTTGTCAACAGATTGGCATTTTCCTCCACATTCAGAACAGTTGGGTTTTGCTTTCAGCGCTGACTAATAGCTCTTAGATGCTCTCTCACGCAGAGATTTGAGTTCAATATTAAAGCATTGATAACACTCTTATTATCAGAAAGACATGGTCTATGGGCTCAAAGGGAATCTAAAACAGCTCTTTCAGCGCAATAAAAGAATAGTTCTCCATTATGTGACATGAAGTTCCCAGATATATTACCTAACCAGAACACGGCATGCTAGTAGATTCAGACCCATGCCGGCCTGCTAAGTCTTTCTGAAATGGCTTCCTTTCAAGAAAATAGCGCCCCAGTGCAAGATATCTTAGCTAACACACTGGGTATAAATTACTGCTCTTGCAAGTTAAACAGCGCAGCCAATATTCCCAGAGAGAGGCCGCGCTGGTTCAGCAGGGTGACCGAATCGCACCGCTGGGACTCAAAGAGTTAATGATGTTTGCTGGGGGCTACGTTTCTGCTGCTGTACTTTGTGCTGTGCCGGAGTTAAATGCTGTTGAAACTAAGTTAAGGGCAGTGCTGAATATCAGTATATCCACTGAGCCAAGGAGATCCATTTATTTTTAATTGAATTAAATTGCTCACAAAATGAAAGTAGCATACTTTCATTAATATTTAATTACTTACAGTGTTAAACAATGATCACAAAGAAAACTTTGCTGGTGTCTTTTCCTTCTCTGCCTTTTTCTATTACTTTGTTGCATGAGACTGCCTCGCTAGCCTTCCTGTGATTTGGATGCGAAAAGGTGCCATGGTGCTACTGGTGTTTTGACATGTGGGGAAAACACCAGAGCTCTGGTGCTGAAACCATCATGGAGCTACAGCTGAGAATGGGAGAGTGGAAGATCCTCACCCAGACTAGAGAGAGGATCTTTACACCAAAAGGGGTTAGTCTGAATGTCATCTACAGGAGCATCAGTGTCTCAGCTGGAGCAGACAAATGCTACCATGGCTACTGCCACTATTTTTTATTATTTTAGTGAGCTCTCTGGTTGGTGGAATGGAGGGAAAGAAAAAGAGACAGGATTTTCTTTTCAATTTGAAAACAAAATTGAAGCATGATTTTGATATCTGTAAAATTAAAACCGGCAAACTGCACATTGCCAGGGATCTGAGGTGCTGAGGGAGTTGTTTATATATGTCTAAAATAGTCTTTGCAACTCTAATCTCATACCATGAACATGGCAGATAATTTTCCTCATGGAGGTGCAGTATATAAATGCATATTATGTATGTATTCTTCCTACTTGCATGAAACACAGCAGAGTACTTAGGGAAAAAGCTGAGGTATTGTAATCAGAGCAGAAATCACCAAGGAGTTAAGAAACTCCTCCATATGTTTCCTCCCTTATAGAGCAAGTAAAGAGAAAAAATACTGTAAACATTAAAGGTTCATAGCTTTTATTTTTGTATATAATGTTCACCTTAATAGAATTCAATTCAGACAAGAATTAGGTTAGTCCCATGGTCTGAGGGACTAGAGCCCTAGACCTGAAATTGGTCTAGTTGCTTGTGATGGAGGTAGGCTGACTTACCTGAGTGCGGCCATTGGCAATAATGGGTGGACTGAATTAAAGCCATGACTTCCGAAATTAAGTGTGCAATTTCTATGTTATTTTCTATAAAGAGCAACTCTTCTATGTTTCACAGCATATCCTTCCATCATTTATGGAAAAGATGCAATTATGTCAGAGTGATTACCTACAGAAAGCAAAATCTAAGTGAAGATTATATGGTATTTTCCCCTCAAACCCTTGAATGATGCTAAAGAAATTGCTCAGCTCTTCATTGCCATTCTCACTAGTCTATTTGATTCAAAAAGTACTTATAAAAGTAGGAAATGCCAGACTTTCTGTTTCAATATGACACTCAGACTGTGAATGTGAGTAGTGCATGTCTTACATTGAGGCTTAGTTCCATTTTCATTCACTTTCCTCCCCACTTTTGGTATAGCTCCAGATGCTCAGATCTTTCTATGGTGTGAGTATTCACTGTCTTGGAAGAAGGAAATGGTAGTTCCTCCGTCCTCCCACTGACAAATGAAGAAATCATCAAGAGAAGGAAAAATGTCAATAAGACCTCAAGCAGCGCATTTCCACGCTGCTATGCTACTTTTAGTGTGGTTAAAGTCAGTTGGCCTTTGGACAAATGCCTCGTCATAACACCACCCGAGGTGTGTGATAATCGCCAAGAAATGCTCTACCTGTCATGTCTTATTGCTTAAATATTTATGCTTATGACATTTGATTCCTACACTCTATATGTCATCAGAATGTTTCACTCATAGTAGATATGTCATCACCCACCAGGAACAGCTGACACTAAGGATTAGAACACTTTCAAATTAAAAATCCCTAAACAAAGAAATGACATGCTAGTAATTGTCTAGCGTAGTATAAATCAAATATATGATGATATGAACTAATAGATTTATTACATTAAGCTGACCCAGCCATTTAATTTGATGATTCCCGTTCCTCGCTTCATTCTCTGCAAGGAAAGAAGAGAAGGAATAGGACTTGTATTAATGGTAGTTCTTATTTTGATGAAGGTCATGGTGTATTTCCTCTTATAACCATCCTATGGAGTCAATAAGAGAAGAATACGTGTTCTGTGGCAGAAATTGTTAGAGAGCTAAGTGTACAAAATAGAACCCTTTCTGGCAAGTAGTTCCTGTCTAGAAGGATAAGTTTAAAATAATGCCAGTGTTTCCAGTACAATTTTGGGTGACCTTCAATTGGAGCTCCACTTGTTAGACAAAAGATTTCCAACTATGTCATGTAGGCCAAGCCCAAATTCTCTGCTAGAGCAAGTGGACCCTGTTTTGAAGTCTCCTCTCACTAGACCTCCTTTCCCAGCAGTGGGCCAAATGGAAGAGGTGCGTACAGCGCTCAGCCATAGTCTGTGTCCAGGGCCATAGTCCTGCCTCTAGGTAATGCTGGAAACACTTTCAGCCATGCAAAGGCGCAGCAGAGGTGCTCAACCTTCAGCATTGCTCCATCAGCTGCTGTAGGTGTCCACTGAGGCAGCCATGGTGGAATGGAGGCAATGGTGCCCTGAATTAAGACTGGCCCCCATGGCCTCTCCTCCTAGCTTCTATCAGAAGTCTCTTTCAGACTGCGTAGCCAGGAAAAGGAAGGTCTGAGCTTTCTCTTCACTGTCATCCAAACGTGCACGGTAATCACAGCAAATAATTTCCTGGTTGTTCACAGATGTATTTGCTTAGAGTTTTTTTCTCTCTAGCATCCATCAACATTCAATAGAAATAATTATAGGGACACTAATGGTGCAAAAGTATAAGCTCACTCCACACATGAAAATACACAAATTGAAATGCATGTCTGCATGAGATAGAATGTAGCTGTGTAATTCCCATTTTAGCTGTACTCCCTCCCATTTCTAATTCAGTTAAAATAAAAATTATTAGTCAAAGCATTGATTGCTAGTCACAGATGAAAAGAAATAGTCTTGATCTTTCACCACTTAAAGTATATTGTTAGTTAATGACCATAGACCCTTTTCTAACGTTCTTCAAGCAAAATTCCATTCAGATCTGTGCAGTGGATCTTGGGCTGAGATAATGTGCACTAACTACATGTGTACAACACTCATCAATGTTAATGGGGAATCCAGAACATTGGATTTGCTCTATGGCTCTAAGTGAAGGATTCTTCCTTTTGTGTCAAAGTAGCATGTATCAGCGCTTTCACTCATGGATTCTGTACATCTCCCTCAAACTAGCCCAAATAAAGCGAGCACCATGTGATCTCTTCTGGCACCGGCTCAGCAGGGTGGCATTGAACAGCTATATATATCTGGCACGACATGTCTTACACACTGTGTGTGAATTTGAACGTGTGCGATGGCTCGCCCCAAATGGCTCTGCACACCCACAAAAGAAGGTCAGTTGTCCACAGCCACTGGCGATGGCAGGAACAATTGCCTTCCCCGTCCAGTGCTGCACTCACGTAGCTCCTGGTTATAAAGTTATCAAATGTTATGCCCTTCTCTTTAATAAAGGGGTTATCCAAGGGGAGGGAGGGGACGTTGTTTTGGCTGGAATTTCACAAGGCACAGGTGGTACAACCAGCTGCAAGATCTTTAGTTCTTGTTGGCTGTACACCAGCTCTTGGTCTTTTCATAGTTCTTTCACTGGTGGAGAAGGAGGAGGAGTGGCAGGAAGGGACAGTGGGCCCTTGATGATGTTGTTCAGCATCAGCAGCTGTCTCAGGTTGGCATTAGGCTCTGGAACAGTTCCTCAGGAGGTGTTTATGCTGAACAGTTCCCTGGTGACACTGGACGCAGCAGTAGAAATGGTAATGCAGGAAAATGCTTATTGAAAAGAATCCATGCTAAAGAGAGCCTCAGCTCTGAATTTCCCTACACAAACACATCTTTTACTTTGTAACTTCCTCAGGGTGATAACTGCTGTTTGTATGGGGTAGTACAATAAGGAAAAAATATGTATATCTCTCCAAAGGACGGATATTTCCACCATTGCTCCCCTCGAGTACTACAATGTAAGCTGTCTAAAGAGGCACAGAAACAAAGCATGGAAATAAGCTTTTTTTATATAATTTTATTTGATTTCTCACTCTGCTAATGTTTGCTTTCTCGCTCTGACAGCATATATACCTATATGATCTCAGGAGGCTCTTTGAGAAAGTTCCTTTGGACTTCCATAAGAGTTTTTGACCACAGAAATACAGACTGTAGGAGATCCTTCTGAAGGATATCTGGTCAGCCTGCTGCTTGAAGTACAGCTATTACCAATTGATCAGATCATGTCAGCTGTGACTTTTTTTGTTTGTTTTTTTCCTTTCAGGCTTGAAAATCTTACAGGATAGGGTTTGCCTCGCTCCCCTTTGAATGGTAATAGTTGCTAACTGGACAATACTTGGGTGATTTGAGGCCCTTTTTGTCATGGTGATCATGGCTATCCTTGTGAAGACCATGATTCACAAGGCACTGAACTAACAAGGAACAGATTTGGGGAAGACAGTTTAAAATATCTAGATTTTTCTTTCTAAAATGGTCCCTACTTTAGCAATTTGGTAGGTTGTCAGCAGCTAAACACAAGGAAAAGTGAAAATCAAACGGGCCCAAGCCACTTGAGACCTTCAGAAAGTGCTGCCCCAGGTTTATCTCAGATGGTTTTCTTTTTTCTCTCCTCTTGTGTGTAGCATAATGTAGAAAGCAGTCAAAGCACATTTATTCAAATTTGAGAAAAATCAAACTCCCCTTTCTCTACTTAACCAGGCAGACACTAGTAGCCTACAGACTGATAGAGAAAGCTTTGCTTCCCTACACAAGAGAAGCCTGTCTCGGTGAACATTTAATATACAGAATGTGTGAATAAAAAGAGGGGATGCAACATTTGTGAGATCCAGAAGCTCGTGACAGCCACTTGGAGAACTAAACACATGTATTATGACAAAATCACAAACTGCTGGCTTGGCAGATTCCCTGGGAACAGGCGGGGAAGGTGATAGCTGCTCGAAAGTCAGAGAAAGGATCAATATTGAATAAATCAAAACAAATATGTGATAGGTTCTGAGAATGTTATAAAAATTAAATACCAGGGAATCTGAGGCATGAGCATCTCCAATTACTGGGTTACTGCTACAATCATTATGATACTGAGAAAAGAGGGTGGGAAAATGGAATTACTGAGGGGTAAAAGCTGATAATAAATAGTTTTAACATTTGCACAGACAGCCTGCCTCAAAATATTTTGCATAGGAGATATTTACTACTGTTTTTATTTTACAAATGGAGAAGCTGAGGCACAGACCATGGATCTCTTCTTCCAAGTGTCCCTCTAGGTATCTCTACTGTGACAGACGAGGCAGTCCACTCCCTTTTGCTCCCTGTGTCATCTCCAGCTTTTTATTTCATCCTTGATCCAAGCCTGGATTCAAGATTGTTGTTAATGTTGCGGTGCCCAGCCACTCCATTAAGTAGGAGGCTGCACTTCCTTATGGAAAGAAAATAAAATATAATGTGATTATATGAAGGGTAAGGCTCTCAGAGGTTAGTAGAAGATCAGTATGTTTTTGCTTAGGTTTAGCAGTACTTTTCATGTTTACTATGCTTTTTTTTTTTTCCCCTCTCTCATATCTGCTTGCTTATATTCTCATGTGTTTCCCTCACTTTTTTATTCTTTTTTTTCACTCTAACTTTTTGTTTCATTCTATTTTTAAATAAAAGCACTGAGTTTGAGGAAGTCATTACGATATACTTAGCAGTACACAGGCATTCAGCTGGCTATCTACATGGAGGAAACTTCATCCTGGGTAGCTTTCCATTGGAGACAGGCTAACTTTCCAGAGAAGAATTTCCTAAACCAAACAGCCTATTCTTTCATTTTTCCAAAGCAGGTACAGGCAACTGAAGATAATACTCATGACAGTATATGTTACTATTTTTTATTTATCTCATAGCTGTGTTTACTGAGCTAGCTGCCATATAACCGTATATAAAGACACAGTTGTTATTCCAGAGAGTCTCAAATTGTGACCTTGTACAGCTCCTGTCACCTTTCAATTTGGTGACTTATTTATGTGAGAAATAGGTAATCATAAGACTGAGATTTTATAAAATATTATTCATAATGAAGGAAAGAATACCATATTTTTCTAAACTTTCTTCCTTTGCATTTTTCTTCTCCCTCATTTTTCGTCTCCGAAGCATGATATGTTGAGTGGCATAACTTGATTTATCTCCCTTTAATACAAGAAATATCAGCAGACCCAGCAGAATATATGGATTTTCTTTTATCCTTAACTGAGCACATAATATGTTAGCAAAATGAACACACACCCTTCTCAGCCGACTGTATTTCTCTCACATTTTTCAAACGACTTTACCTAACACTTTCTGCAATCCTTTAAAATAATACCTTGTCTTAGTTTATTTGTAAAGCTATCCATGCTGTTGTAATGTTACAAATGCTACAGTAAAAGATGTGGAGAAAGTAAAGGAATTGAAGGAATGGATGCAAGAGTAATGTTTATGGTGCACACAGAGATAGCTTTTGATGGAAGATGCTGTAAAAGTGCAAAGCTCTATTATTATTGTTGTTATTTCTTTATTATAGGTGGTTACCAGACAGATCTGTGATTGGATGAATTAAACTCAAATAAAAGCAAGGAGTGATTTCAGCTATTTCTTACTTAATCCTATAAACAGTCAATTGATATCTTAATATATATTGCTGCTGCTTCTGGCCAGGATGTCAAGGAAGGAGATAAGGTATTATTGGTTTTATCTGTTGTGCATCTTGCATAGAGGGCAAATCCACTTTCCCTTTTGCATGGAAAGATCTTGATATTTAACTGGGATCCTCTGATCTCAAAGCTTGAGTTTTGTGGTAGAAGCATCTAGATATAGAAATTTAGGGCTAACATTTAAATTTAGCAAAATAGTAGGATTTTAGCCTAACTGAAAGCAGGCAAGAAACAGCTGATTACTTTCAAGTAGAATATGCTTATGCATTTTGCCTAGTGCAGGAAAAAAAAAGTGATTAAATATGGATCTCGTTTTCTGTGCTTAAGTGGGATATGGGATAGATCTGACTGATCTTTGCAGCAACTACATGAACAATGGTTTACAAAATTAAACTGCTTCTAATATAAAGAGATTGAAAGCTCATCTGACACAGACTGTTATAATGCTATTCACGTCACTGTGTCTTTTGCTGACCTTAGCCTCCCAATCCAAAGTATCAGAAACACATAATCCATCCCTCCAAATCACAAAACTGAAGAATTTTTTTGAATGACATCTGCTGCTTATGTGCTTTGCTTTCTGGTTTCTGGGCTTTCCATGCAAAGCTAAGTTACAGTTCTAAGCATTTCTTCAACTGTTGATGTTTCTTTAGCTACAGACCAGTAATACAGAGATCCTCATGTTGTCCCTGGACTCTGGTAGCTGCAGCTTTAGCAGAAAGACTCATTTGCACAATAAGCCCTCCACAAGTTTTATTACTGAGGATCTGATGGAATAGTACTGCAAGAACTGTGCATGACTCCTAAGTGACACCAGAAATTTCCCTAATTCAGCTTTATTTGGCAGCCAAAGTGTTAAATCACTGCATTTCTTCCTCTTTGGAGCCTCTGTCCCTGGCGCACTTCTGCCTCTGAGAGTGAATATTTACCTGGTGAATTTAGTTCAAATCCCACAGTTTTACTATATTCTAGCCTCAAACCTCCATATGCTGATGGAACCACAGGGTTCTTCCTTCTCCAAAGGGCTGCAGCCAGGATGGACAGCCCATCCTCCTGGTCAGGAGCAGGTCCTGGGTTCCTGAGGCTTGTAGCTGATTTCTGAAGGCAGGCTGAGGTGATTCCTGCTTTCCCACACCTGAGAGAAAGCCAGGATGATCCTTAGGACAGGCCCATGTGGCCTTGTCCCCTGTAGGCTGGTCTTTGTGGGGCCAGATGGGAGCTACAGCACAGGCCTAAGCACAGAGCATATCACTCCGCAGAGCCAAATTTGGGGCGTATATAAATATATTCATCCTCTATCTTCTTTTCTTATCACCTTAAGAATAGATTCAATCAAATTAAACCATTGTGACAACAAAAACCCAATCAGGAGCAAAAACAAAGAGAGAAAAAAAAAAGAAGTAAAAAAGGAACGAAAACCCAATTGTTCCCTCACATCTCCCCCAAACCATCATTTTTTGCCATGAACAAAAAAAAACCCACCAGCTTCACTCAAATTCATTTTTGGTAATAACAACCCCAGAAATTTGCATCTGGGCTGACAACGCGTGCCGCGTGTGTTAGCCCAGTGTGATTTCAAATTGGCAAGTTAGAGCAACCCTCTGGAAAACCAGGATTTACAAGGGAAATGCTGACAAACACTTAACTGCGGTGGCACTTGCTCTATGCTATATAACGCATAAAACAGCGGAACAGAACATAAGTCTCGCCTAATTATTGAAAATATTTGGGGGCTGCCTTGTGGTAAAAACACTCATTTTTTGATCTTGCATGGCAGATCATTTTTGCTTTCAAATTTTGCTCTGAGCCACCTATCCTTAAAAAAATACTTCTAACCACAGACCAGAAGCAGCATAGTGCATGTGATTTTGGGAAGGAAATGTATAATAAGAGGAATTTGAAGGCTGTATGGACTTGCGTGACACCGTTTTATTGCATGAGCAAAAAAACACTGGTGAGAGGTAATAACCATTTGTCAGAGGCAGCGTGGAGGGCTGCATTATAACCCTTTGTGTGTTTGTGTTTGTGTGTACCCTTTATAAAGCAATCGGACACCTTCCAATCTCCAAACACCTGATAATGTTAAAGTTTATTTTATCGCAAGCAATCTTCTTTTAGCTTTCCACTGACCCTAGGAAAAAAAGGAATAATGGATTGGGAGCCTATTATCACTATTCTGTGTTAAACAGCCAAGTAAAGGGCAAATATAGTTCTGTGGTGGAATCAATCACGGAGCCCATCAGTGCAAATGACCCTCCTGGCCCCCTCCTTCTTCCCCGTGCCTAAGAATTTGCCATATTCAATCTTTAGGCTCTGAACCTAAATGCCCTTTGCAAGTGAATTTATGATCACTTCATCATGCTGTCTATTAGCTCGCTTCCTAACAAATAGGATCGAGAAATATATGGCAGCAACTGCAACGGCGCATTTCCAACTAATGGTTAAAATGTCAGGGTAATAACGTCCGAGCGCGCCCGCCGTCGCCACGGCGCGCGCAGGGCGGCGCGGCCTCGCTATGGCCGCCGCCATGCCGCTTCAGGCAGGGACTTGCAAGCCTCCTTCTTCCCTTCGCGGGGCTGCAGCTTGGAAGCCGCTGCCTCTCATCAGGGCTCGCTCTGCCAGTGCTGCACTGTACTTCATTAGGCAGCTCTATTTAATGGTTTCAACAAAAGCCATCATTTTAGCCCAACTGCCTTGACTAAATTAAAATTTCCAATCTCTGTTTTAGTGTTCTGCAACTGATGTATACATAAGCAAAACTGGTCAACATCTGCCAGGGGGTTGGCCAAAAGTTCTGTAAAGATGTACTTCACATTTCTGAAGCATGTGCAAAGTAACAACGTACTTATCCTCCTGAGGGCTCTCATGATTTTACTTCACCATTTGTTCAGACACACTTTAGCAGCATATAAGCCATACAGTTGATTCTCCCCTTGGTTGCAGTTTTATCTGTAGTGTCATTTTGAGTAATTGGGGTATGGTAGCTGATCAACTTTCAGGTTTCTCATTGGCAGAAAGGGACTGTATTGGCACCAAGAAAGAATATGATGGGTCCTCTCGGTGCCTGAGCAAGTGTCCCTCTTTTGCACTTGGCTACCCAAGGCCATTAGAAAATAAGCTTAATAAAGCAACTCAGTGTATACATCTTAACTATTCCCAGCCAAGGGGATGCAGCTATAGAAGAAATATTTTAAACCAATATGAAAGATGGTAAATGTACATATTTAGTCAGTGATCTGTGAAAGTTTTTGAATTAGTTTTTAAAGCTTTGTTAAGACCAGAACGCACAGATGTTGAAAACAAGTTCAGATGTAGCGACAGATGGTATTTGATTATGAAGCAGACTGTTCATATAATACAAAGATGCTGCTTCTGCCATACACAAGTAACTGCAGAGAGTGCAGTAGAAATTTTGGAAGGCAGAGCAGTTCAAGAGGTTCTTTGTGCAGCAATAACTTTCACGTTTTTCCAGCAGTGCTAGAATTGGGATAATTTCCTTTCTTTCGCAGTCAACACCCTTGTTTCTCTCCCCTTTTTTTCTCCCCATCCCCCTCTCTGTTACATAGCTATCTTGCACTTTTCTGACTCTCTTTCCAGGTCATTTTAAAACAGATTAAAGATGAATACACTTCATTTATGTTTACAAAGAAATGAAGTTCCTTAAGGTTAATAAAAGCAATAATTACACTGCATTACAGATATTATACAATTTAAAAGAAAAAAAATACAGCTTAGAGGACCAAATTTTGGACAAAACCTGAATTTTGCTCTAATGCTCTAACGCAGCACCCAGAGCCATGGAGTGGCTGCCTGAGTCTGATGTCCATGCCTGGTGTCAAAAATAGCGTGGTCCCTTCCATGTCCATTCCCTTCCCTCCCTCAAAGGGACACCAAGGTGCTGCTGGTATCTGGAAGTATTGATGGTTCGAGGACATGGATGTCTCCACGTTATTGCCCCATTCAGTGTGGGGCCACGTGGCAATGACTGCCTGTGCAAACCCAGCACAGATTCGGCAGCCGGCAGGATGCAGAGGGTGCCAGAAAGCAACCTTCCCGTTAGGAATAAAGCTGGGATGCAGGTTGCACAACTGGAAATGGGGGCGCCACGAAGGCTGGGGTGAAGCCCTTGCTGTGGCCGTTAACAAGTAACCACGGGCGTTAATGAGTAACACGGCGGGCCGGCACCATCAGGAACCTCGTGAGCCCAGCAGGAAAACCACATCCAGGGGGCTCGAGGTTGCCCTCCCAACACTTAGTGCACATTGATGCTCCCCCAAAACACCGCATTTCCATGGGGTAGTGCTAATGCATAGTTTGCATAGTGGCATTATGAGTTTTGTTTTGCACTTTTCCCCTTGGTTTTGAATGCATGCTTTGTATTAGAGCAAGTTCGGAATATGCCTCTTGAGCTGGGCAGTCTCAGCTTGGAGGCTGCTTGCAGGCTCAGCCCAGCCCAAGATGCCCTTTTTTGCACCTAGACCTTAGCCTCATGCAGCCTTTGGGATCCACCTCTGCATGCCTGGGAGCTTCCTTTAAATATGCCAGCAACTTTCCCCACACATGGAGAGTGGGTAAGTCTCCAGAGTGAGTGGCTGCTCTTCGGCCCAAGGCAGGCAACCACTTCGCCCCCGAGATGAGCGTTTTCAGAGGCTTGCATCCATTCCTGCAAAATTGTTAACCATGGAAAAAAAGCACCCCCACTTCGGGGAAATCTGGGCCCACGGTTCTGACTGGAGCTTCATCTCTTCCTTTAAAAGCTCCGACCAAATTATTGAGCTGATAAGCGATTCCCCTTGGTTTTACATGTGCTGGCATGAGTTATCCTTGAATGCTGCATATTAGGGTTGTTTTGTACTAAAAGGTGTTAAACACTTGTAATAAATATTTTTCCTTATTTCCCCTAGGACACAGTTCCATCTCTGGTTGGTGAAGCATAAAAAAGAGCTGTCATGCCCAGTTTTAATAGGCAATAGGATTTCAAGCCCCCAGAGTTGTTTCACAGTCTGGCAGTGGCCGTAATGAAACTGGCCACTGTTGCCACAAGACTTTTCCTCTCATGCGTTCTCCCCTGTTACCTCCCACAGCTGCCTGACTGGCAGGTCTCATGCAAGCTGCAGACATATTTACATTGGAGCTGGTAGGATTTCCTTAGCTATCTGTGTTCTGTGTCATCTTTTTTTATTATTATTATTATTTGTTTTTCCTTTTCTTTCTTGTTTTTTTTTTTAACTTGTCTAGCTAGGAATGCAACCTGAAGTCTGGTTTTAAAGGATAAAATGAAACTGCACACACAATTAGCTGCCTTTGCGTGTGAACAGCAGTTCATGCTCATGTGTTCTGCTGTGAAGCAAATAGCTTGTTTGTTTGTTTGCTCTTTTCACATCGACTCCCAAATAAATGCGAAAGTACCACGACTTGCTTGCCCAGGATTTATTCATGGCAAAGCAATCACATTCTCCCAGGGCAGAGTCGGGTTGTGGGGGACCCTTCTCTGCATGGGAGCCAGTGGCACACTGCTCTGCAGCCCTGCAACCAGTTTGACTAAGAGGAATTCATTTGGAGGTCTAAAGGAAAAAATAAATAAGTATGTAGATAAAATGCACCTCCATGACCTCTCCGAGGTATCTGCACATAAGCAATATTACTAAGCTATGCGTGACAGTTAGCAGCATAATAACGGATGGATTTTTCTGCACCCATCAATCGATCAGGCTTAATAAGCAGCTTTTCCCAATGCTCCTGCCCCCTTTTTTCTTGAAAATCTGGAAAAAGGGGCAGGCTCGACACCAGCCCTGAGGCTCAGCAGACTTGGCCCAGGCAGGGAAACACCCCGTGCCCCCCTTCCTTTTTATCTTGCCATTCTGTCACCACCATGGGAGCTTTCCATCACCATTAAGCAACAAACTTCAGCTAAGATTTAATTTGTTTTCTGTATCATAGTCTTCAAATAAACACAGCACCATATTTTAAAACTGAATCGTATTAATCTTCTTGAAGAAACACCACGATCCATTGCAAAGAGTGACTGACTCGCTTGTCGTTATTTCCTAAATGCAGTCGCATGCTGCAACTCGCCACTCAGTTCCCTTTCCCTCCTAACAAAGAGGAAAGACTGGATCAGAAGAGATCATCTCCATAGAAATTGTGTTGGCACAACCTGGACTGGGCATAAATAAGGGTACAGACCAAGAAAATGAGAGCAATTAACTCTTTCAGGCTCTCCCAGTTACAAAATGCAGCATCCTACATTCTATTTCTCAGTAATTTGAAATGAAAAAGATCTTCAGTTCCTAGTGATTTATCAGTAATATAACTGTTGTGTATGTCTTGGTCAGAGATCATTCATGTCTTCCTGTTTAAAAGCTAGAACATAGCATATTCCTTATTGTGAAAATTCCAGGTATTCAGGGAGCAGGATTTCCAAGCACAGATGGCCAGAACTGCAAAATTTGGATTTCAGGATGCTTGAAGCCTGGAAAAGTTGATTTGGCCCTTTGCAGTGACAGAGACTACTTGCCAAGTTCCAGTCTAGCTCTGAACTCCTGCAGTATTCTGTGGTGCCAAAAGCCAGGATTTCTTGTTTAGAGCTCTGTGTGCCTTCGGCTGCAGGGTAACATGGCAAAGAGCATCATGCAGTTCATAGAACGAGCACATGTGAGAGGAAAAACTGATCAGGACGAGTTGCTCTGCTTGTAGAAGGACAGGATGGAAATATCAGTGACTCACGCAGCTCCTTCCCTTTGGCCATTACCTTGGCACCTGAGGATGAGCTTCCTCCCTTTTTCTCCAGTTAATTCCTGCTAGACTAGCACAAAAATGAGCTGCCTGCCTCACCAGCGGCTTCTTTTGTGACCCTCTGCTCAGTTGACTCTCCTCACCCTCTCTTATAACTACCTCCCTTCTGATAAGGGAAGCATATGACATGGCCTGGATTTCAGATTTTTTGACCAGGAAATGTTTCTGGTAGGTTGGATTCGTAACATGATGGATGTGAACAAAGACAAGGATTTTTTTTTTTTTTTTTTGAGCAGTAAAAGCAAAAAAAGATGTTACTACTAAAGGAGTATTGTGTATGTAGATGCAGCTGTATTACCTTCCACAGATTTCGTTTTCACCTGACATAAATGTGGCCCAGCAAATGCAACTCCAGTTGTATGAGAAAGAAAAGAGTTTAATAAGCTGTTGCAGAAGCGAAGTGTTTATTTGGGTACTGCAATGTAGCAAAAGCTGGATTTGGGCCCCAGCTCAGCAAGGCAGTTTCTTGAGCATTATCAGTGAAGCCTCTGAAAACAAGTGACCTCAAACGAAAACATATTTTTAACAGACTCCTTCTTCAAAATCAGAAAATTCTTGCACAATTTTCCGATCCAAACAAACTACCATCTTACTGCCATCTGCATCAGTTCTAAGCCAAAAGATACCATTCGCTGTGAAACGCAGGCAATATGCACATCAGCGGTTCGTTCAACCTCAGTAATTTAAGATGTGCATGGGGCAGGAGAAATAGTGAAGGACTAGAGAAAAACAAAGGAAGAATGAGGCATTTTGAGGAGATGTGTGACCACGATTACGCACATAATGCCAATGGTTATCCAGTTTGAAGAGGAGATGATCTAAGGAAGAGTGTTAGACGGTAAGAAATAGAAAAGATAACCTGGCTGCTACGTTAGCGAGGGCAAACGGGTAAGAGGAGCAAATGTGAACCACAGCAAAACAAGCATGAGTCTACGTTCAACCAGCTTGCGGAACTCATTGCTGCAGGATGCCAAGTGGCAGCTCTATGCAGGAAATGATTAAACATCATGAATGAAGGTACTTTCTAGCTCATTTTGGCTGCATTTAATTTAGAGGGCTCTCCAAGCCTCAGAGATAACACGCCTCCTGCAGAGAGCTCCTCCTTGTTGGATAGAGCATTGCGAAATAACATTCATTATCTTAACCTGTGCTGGAGGTAGGACGCTGGATTAGATAAATCATTATATTCATTTTGCAAGAGGGTTGGCAGCTTCATTAATAAATAATTCAAACTAAGGGGAAAAGGAAACCTTTGGAAGACCATGGTCTTAGGCATGGCCCGACCGCAGCAGACAGCTTCCAGCGATCCACCTTTTGATACGGGGCTACATCAGCTCTTGGAAAGAAATATAAACAATGGCAATGAGCTTGTAATTTATATTTTATTTTGCACAAGCTTGCATATATACTGCACATACATTCAGTTTAGAGAAGATGGAAGGCACACAAGGCAATTGAACTACTGTATCCTTTAAGTGGTACAAAGCAAAAAGGTAAAAGTCTGGATAGTATACAAAAGCTTTAAACACACAAAATAAAATCCACCCCCCAAAAAAAAACATTTTTTCCTGTGTTTATCTTAAATTTAGTAGCTGCCAAGCTAGAATTGTAACATTTTTTCAATCAATTGTCTACTGCACCTTTTTTTTTTTTTTTTCAAACGGACAGGGGAGTCTTATTGTTTTATCTTGTCATCAATTAATATTACAGTACATCCTTGGTAATACAAAATTGTACACCTTCATCAAATAAATTAGGATAAATTAAACCAATAAATTATGCAAAGTCTTCAGAACAATAGACAACAACAAAAAAATCCACAGTTGAAATTGCCTCTAGCTAAAAAATAAAATAAAAAAAATCAAAAATTGACTTTATCAGTTCAGTTATTGTACTATCTTCAAATTAAAGGGTCTTTATTACAAAAAAAGAGCTTAATAATGCTATTTACAACATATTGCTAAATAATATAAAGGCAGTGTTTTGTCACTTTTGTAACTATATACACATGAGTAATGGCTGGGACAATATCAGTTTAAACCTTAACCTTTGACTCTTCTGGGCAGCATTAAAACCAGCCTAAAGAGATTTCTTTTTCCTTTTCCATTTCTTACACAGTATATGGTAATGAGATGGTTATTGTGTTTGTCTAAGATTTTACTCGAGTGGTACAATTAATGCAGAAAGGATGGGTTTTAGAGAAAATGTAAGCTCGCTGTTTCTTCTAGATTTGTTTCTACATATCCCAGTATATTTGTGCATTTGGAAGGTGGCTGCTGAGGGAGAGAGGTGACTGTGGCTCAGATGAAAAGACTAAGTAAAGTCAAAGTGCCACCACCTTTCATACACTAAAAAGGATATTCCTAAGAAGATACAAAGGTTAAATACCAGTTTTCATCCCAGCTCTAAATATGAGCATTTTTAGCTTCAGTTTATAGATGGTTTACAACCAACAGTTCTACAGAAAACAAAATTGCATTTCCTTCAACAGAACATTTAAGTGCAATACAGTAACTGCTTACTCATATAAACCAGTTACATTCCTTAAGGGGAGCTTTTTGAAAACAATGCTTATTGGAATTTTCAAACACAGAGTTGGTACCAGAAGGAAACATTTGCACTATTCACACCAATGATTACTATATAATACACATGGCAAATATAGTTTTTGCTTTCACTTCTCATGTACAGTGCTCATTTTGGGGGTTTTGTAAACCACTTTCCATTTTTATATATATATATCTTTCTGTATATATATATATATGTGTGTATAATCTTTCAATGCTGCTGGTGAAAATCCTATCTTTAAAGCCACAAAATCTTCACCTTTATTTCTTAATTAATATTAACCTGTGGAAAAAAAAACATTTTTCTATTAACTGACTTCATATACATAGAAAAAAATCTGCAATTTTACAGAAACTGTATTACCCATTCCCTTGACATCTGATGAAAGAGACTTAACTTTCAAAAGTAGAGAGCTGGATTTTCAAGAATGCTTTCAACTATCTATACAGTTACTGTAGTGTTTCTTATAAATTCAACAGATGTTTTCAGAACATAGTTAATAAAATCTTATGTCTTTATGCAAGAACAGCCTTAAGGTTGAGTATTTACATTGCTTTATAAAAGTTCCCCTCGATTTTCAATGTTCACCCACATACCTGGTACAGTAACAAAGATTCTGCAAACTTAAAACACTTTAATTAAATAATACTCAGAGGCACAAAGCAAACCTCAGGAATACATAGGTGAACACTTTCTTAAATAATTACTACATTCTAACATCTTCCACGTGTTTACCATTAAATGTGAAACGTTCCCATTAAACAACCAGAGATACAGTAAGAATTAAATGTTTTGTAGTTTCAAATAGAACATTCTTTTCACAAAACATAACAAATGTCTAAAATAGGTTCTTAATCTAGATAGGAAAAAGGTAAGCTTTTCACTTCATACGCATATTTTGTGTGTGTGTGTGTTTCTGTGTGTGTGTATATATATATATATACACATACACACACATGTAATTTGCCTTTGTGTCTGTTAACACTATATGTATATGTATATACACATATATCACGTATGAAATATTGCTTCTATACTACTTTTCATCAAGCTAAGAAAACACAAGATCTGCACCACAGTTACAAAAAATTGGCTTCTACAAGAATTTTCAAAACTTGAATGCTGCTCAAACAATTGAGAAAAAATAATTTGCATTATCAAACTGTTCTAAAAATTCTCTTCTTCAAAAACGTATTCTCCTGCTTTGTTTTTATTTTTAATTTTTAAAAAGACACAAAATATGCATAGCTATCAACATTATGTCAAACAGCCAGAAAAAAAAATAGTGTTTATTGCAGCTGTAGTAATTGAAAAATAAAGTTTAAAAGATGAAAACTGTAAGCCACAGAAGGCACAAGAACAATTGTACTTGTGGGGGAAAAACTGGTATTTTGAAGGATTTTTTATCCTTCCGCTGGTGCATTTAAGGTCTAGGCACAGACTATAACCTCAAGTTTATATGCAGAAATAAATCTGAACTAGCACTGAATGAATGGCAACATGGGATTTCTACATGGATTTTGAAATTCTTTCTCTATGTAAACTTTTCATTACAATAAAAGTAGCCTTCTGCCTTTTAGCCATTTTTAGTGAAATAGAACTGAGATCATTTGAAAAATACTGCTTTCTATTTGCAATTTAGTAGGAGCTATGCCGTGTATTTAGAATTGTAGGTGTATTGGGAGGCACAAAGGCAATATGGCTATACTGCAGTAAAATCACCAAAGCCGAAATCATCCAATTATCATTATTTATTTTTTTCCCATTTTTTTTCAGACCAAGGAGTTGAAATTTATTTGTCTTTTAAGATGAAATTTCTACCCTTAATTCCTATGCCTCATGTACTATTGAGATTATGCTACTTATAAATAAATAAATAAATGCAACAACATCAAGTGTTGAGTACACAATTTCACTTATTTAGATTATGTGAATCACATTGCAGCCAAATAATAATAATAATAATATTAATAATAATAATAAACATAATAAAAGTAACGGTAAAATCACAGATCAAGATGATAGCTAGTAGTATGTCCACATAGTATGACTAAAGTATGGCTTTGCTTTCTTATGACCATGGTGACAATGCAGTGTTGTATTTTGTATCTGATAGTATGCCAATGGGGAACTTATTGTATTAAAACTTGAGCATTTTATGCCACTTCTTCCCATAAATCAAAAAAAAAGTGCATGAACACAATTTTTATCCTTACTCAGAATTCATTGGAGTTACATCTTTATGAAGAGTAATGTTTACCAAAGCATGAGAGAAAGGAACAAAACAGAGAAAAGAACAGAAAAAAGAGAAGAGAAGAGAAGAGAAGAGAAGAGAAGAGAAGAGAAGAGAAGAGAAGAGAAGAGAAGAGAAGAGA
>JAVCKT010025513.1:50236-63890 GCA_032273925.1 Rhynchotus rufescens | reverse complement strand
TCTTACAAATATAGCACAATGAACTTCCTTATTTTTCATTGCATATTTAAGAACACTATTTGTTCAGTAATGAATGAGTATTCTAAAAGAAATTATTAGAGTCTGGTTCAGGATTAAAAGTTATTGTGATGCCTCACTGTATGCTTACTGGCTTGCAGGTACTGTCAAATAGACAAATTCTACTAAAATATGACAAATTCACTACACAGCAAATGACCTACACTAACTTTGTGCTAGTGTGTGAACTAAAGTAGTCAAATAGTAACCTCAGGAAAGGTCTATCACCAACTTCAAACATAAGAATAGGAATCTGATTTTGGCTAGTTAACCTATCATGCAGGAAGACTTTCTTGCTTTTCCTTAAGGCCCAAAGACAGAAAGGTAAAAAGGATATTTAAGAAATCAGCAAAGCTCAAGCTTACATTTAAAATAGAAATGTGCAAGTGTGACATATCTCACCATGCAAAATATCATTTACAGGTTTACTGTAAATACTGTAGTGTATAATACTGTCTCTCTTCTAAATTCTTCTGAACATTTACAATAATACCCAAAATTATTTGCGTGAAACGTGGAATTTCTCCTCCGTTCTTCTTTCTATTTCTTCTGTCTGTATTTTTTCTTTCACAATCACTACTTGCATCCAGTATCCATTTTCCTATATATAAAATATATTAACATTAACATCTAAATACTACATCTACATTTTTGCTCTTCCACATCCATTTCCCTCCCCTGCTCTTGCTAGCAGTGCACACAGACAGAAAATCTTTCATCTCCTATGTCTGTCCCTATAAGTAACATTCAGTATCTTTCAATGCAAAGTATTTTATGCTCTGTCAACAATGTTTTAAAAATTGCTCTTTTGCCTGTAGGATGATTTTTGTCACCAAGAGTTATATGATATTTGCATATACATGCCCATATCATTGTTTGTTACCAAACACTCAATACTATGTTCTAAACAGATTTCTCTATTAACCTCCTGTCAGAAAATAACATAACCTCTTTTTCTCACAGATGCAACCATTTTCAGACCCTGTCTCTTCTGTTACCATTTGGGTGTTGTGTTTTGAAGATAAAACTATACTGAACAAATGCAGAAAAGAAGTTGCCACTTGCAAGATTTAGATTTTTCAGGCTCATCATTCATATAGCACAAGTCACGAGCACTCCAACCAAAGCTGATCAGCTCACCGTCCCTTTGCGAGCTGATTTATACCACCAGTACATTAAATGCAAGACAGAAAGGGTCAAAGTTTGTCAAGGGCAAGGAGCCCCAATGCCACATGATAGCTGAGGCTGCTCTCTTTCAAGAAGGTGCAACCGAACACTCAGCCCTGTTGGGTCCGCTCCTGTGCCCATGCTCTCACACACATCTTCTGGGAGACACCAGGTATTAACCAGCTACCAATGCCTCTGATGTGACACTTGTCACTGAGTGAGCGGTTCTGCTCTCCTGAGATTTTAGAGCAAAGACTGCAACTGCAGCATGGAAGAGGTGGGAAACATCAGCTACCACTGCCTCTCACGCAAGGTATCACAAGCCAGCGCATCCCTCCCAGCACTAATTGCCAATAAGATACCTGGTGCATTCCCTTGCATTAGGTCAACTTGGCCTCACTGAAACCTACGACCCAACTGATCCGACTGAAAACTTTCCAAAGAGGAACGAAGGAAGGAATGTAGAGCAAGGGACATTAGCATGGTACAGGCAGTTAGTAACAGCTCATGAGCTCCACTCTCCTGATGTGGCCACCAGTGGAGGTGCTGGATCGCCATGCAATGGTGGGCTGCTGCCTCCCAAATCTAGGCAGCAAAACTACATAAAAAAATTATCTGTGGCTGGATCAACTGTGCCATTAAGAAAATATGTTGCAGAGAGAAGGGCACCTTATATTGCTTCATGAACTGAGTTGTGATTCAAGCACACTGTTTCAGTTCACAAGCTCCACATCCTTCACTGATCACCCTGTAATTTCACTGCTGATATCAATAGAGAGAACAGCTTATGAGTACAGTACTAAACTCACTCCACAGCAAATAATGACCAAGATGATTAACAAATCACAACTCCATTTATAGAAAGCTAATTCTTTATAGTGAGCTACCTAAAATGCATTAACTTTATTTATGCTCTGGTAGCAGGATATATTCTCCAAAGAACTGCAGTAAGATCTTTACTCAAGACTTAAACTGTTAAAAAAGTTGCTTTACATATCCAGGCTTGTTCTGTTCGTTTGTACAGTGTGCCTCATCTTGGATGATGCCACAGTCTCATTTCTCAGATTAAGATAAGTACAAAAGAAAGGCGACTAAAGGAAGCATCACTGAGTTACCTTATTCAAACATCTTGGAATAAGAATATTGTTGTTAGAGGTATAGTCTTATACCTCTGAAGTTAATAGTCTTCGTGATTAAGTATGATGCTAACTAGAATGACTAAGTACTGTTCCTTTACAAAAGGAGTACAAAGCAAATGTAATCAAATCAAAATGTAAACCATTTATATGAGTTTCCTAAGTGTGTAACTTAGGCTGCACAAAAGACCAAGTAGAAGTTTGTTTTCTTGCCAGTTTAGTCCTTTACTGGAATGTCAAAAAAAACTTCCATAATCCTGCTTTGCCCAATTAAAAGAATAAAAATATTTAAAAATAAAAATAAAATAAAAGCCCTGTAAAAACTTTACTATGTATAAGAAGCTGAAGTTTTCAAAATACTGCATAATTAACTTTTTAAGTACACTTCCTATTGGAATTATAATATTCTCATTTTATAAAAAGGATGAAAGATAGTACATGTCACAAATCAAACTTTCAATGAATTTTGCCTATATTAGCTAATAAAAAGGCTGTCTTAGTTAGGAAAGTTACTTAAAAAAACCATAATTTTTTGTAAAGGAAAATTATACATTTAACAGCTTCCTACTGTACTACCAAAACAGACTGTAGTTTAGGATTTAGTACTCCTAAAATCTTCCAATTTAAGGCCTCATTAATTTACATAACAACTTTAATTGTGCATTCACAATACTGTACTGTAATTAAAGGTCAACAGACACTTAGCATAAATATTTGGAAAATATCCCATAATCTTTTATTCTGGATGTACCACTCATCTTTACAGAGTTGAAGTTAAATTTGGTGTTGCAGTTAAGGTAAAGATTCAAAGCAAGTTTAACACAAGAACTTTGTCTTTGAAAAGACACACACAATTTCAGAACACACTCTCAGATTTTATAAGTAAATTGTTTACAAGTAAATAGTTCAGGATTAAAAAAGGACCCACTTAGAATAGTCATTTTTTTCTTCAGAGGATTTGAACTACTAAACAAGGCAGACCTTCCAAAATTCACCGATATCAAAGTCTTCAAATTTCAAATTACATCTAGAGAGCTGTGTCCAATCTTGGAATCCACTCTTCAAGAAAGACTTTGCCCAATCCAGGTGGCATCCAGGGGGCTGCCACCAGAACGGGCAGGGGACTGGAGCACAGCACACTCTGCAGATCCATTGCTTTTGGCATGCTCTGCTTCTAATTGGAGAAACAACTTCAGAGACATAGAAGGTACTTGAAGAATCTTCCCTCTCCACCACACAGTAGCTTCACATGACCCTTTATTCATAAAAATCCTCAGCACCTAGTATGTTATCTCTAGCTGTGACATTTCCAAGATGTTTCTGCCTCATTTTTTTCCATTCCTACAGTCTCTCTTTACTGAGGACTACTGTCATTTAAAAAACACACAGTAACATTATCTTTTCCATGAGGCAGCATTTCATTTCATTTCAGCACTTCATTTCATACAGAATAGCAGTAATTCTGTAAAATCTTCATAGGAGGAAGGAAAAACTTCTTTTGTTTTGAGAATTGAAAGGTATTACTCTGAATTTCAACAGGAAATTATAGCTTCTTTACCATGGGCTATCACATAAATTGCTCTACCACTGAAGTATTATCAAATATTTTCTGAAGCAAGGCATGTGGGACATTTATGATACTAATGACTATATTTAAAGTGTCAAAGGCAAATCTGGCAAATGTTTACAATATTGATAAACAGAGGTAGTGTAGAAAAAATACTCAAACATTTGATTACATATAGTGATTTGGTATAACTAAATAGTAAAGAACAAACCTGACTGCGAACTGCATTAGCATAACTCGATTAAGTAAATCTTCCCAAGAAAGCACAAAACCTAGGTTCTCATAGCTGACTTACACTACTGAGACTTAGTTACACACATAAAATACATGCTTTAGTGCTTTAATAAGTAAGGGATATTGTTATGATGGCATGTGGGCTTTTTATTTCTTCCATAATAGCTAAAGTTTAACAAGTGTTCAAGGGATTTATATTATTTCCTGAACTGTTCTCTAAAATCTCTTTTTTTTTTTTTTTAAGCACTTTACATTTAATAACAATCCTTTATTAAGTTGGAATAGGAACAAGCATATACTGTGAGTGATCTTCCTATTCGTATAATTCCTTTCTTTCTTAAATTCATAATTTTTTTTTTGTCCAGGTGTCAGCAGAAAAAAAAATCACAGCATTATCAATAAAGGTACAGAAATCCAAAATAAAATTTACAGCACTACAATCAGCACAAATGTATAAGTATCATGAGTTTTTGAGTAAATAAAATCCATTATACTCAGACATAATAACCTAACTTACCTAATCTTCAGGATTTCATGTCTTATTAGGGTTACATTACTGTAAGTCATTTGCAAGACTGAGTTAACAACAGAATGAGGGCCTGCATAAAACATTTAATGAAGTATCTAAGGACAGTAAGAGTGAATTTAGCCCATGAAGCTGCATGGCAATCCCTGTTTGCTGCAGAGTTAAAACCACTTCTTAACATTAACTCCTGAGTGATTACATGTTTGTGATTACTATATAAAAACCCTGCATGGGGTGGGGGGTGGGGGGGAGGAAAAAAAATAAAGAAGAGAGATCTACAATACATTGTTCACTTCAGCACCTTGTTGGCTGCCATACACGTTTGAATAGTGGGCTAGGGAGCTAGGGCTTGGGAGGGACTTTTCAGGTATTGTTTGCTTATTTTTTGTTGCACATTGTCTAGCTGAACTGAAAGAAAACTTTGTAATTTCTAATATAAAACCTCTACTTTTTGCACTCCACAGTTTGGAGGAACTATTAATTTCTTGAGCAAAAAGGATTTTGCAGTAGCTTGGCAGAGAGATGTCTCAGCAGCATGCAAAAACAACGAGTACTTACCTAAAAAAAAGTGTCAAAATGTGGATGTGCCTCCAATAATTTAAAAAATGGAAGGTGATAAGTTGAAAATGTCAGGTAATTGGCAGACAGATAGAAAGTTAAACTGTGTCCTCAGTGAAGAAAATTAACCAGCAGCTGCCAGCAGAGGCCCCAAGGTCATCTGAATGTCAGAAGCAAGTAAGGGCCAATCATTCAGAAGGGGCTCTCTGCTGATATTTGCCCTCCCTGGTCATTTCCAGATCTCCCAGGAACTGCCCTGAACTACTGCCAACATGTGTTCATTTCTAAAAATTACACAGATTGTGATTTATTACCCATCACGCTACAAAAATCCATTGTGAATTAAATCAGCCCTTTGTTTAAATTGCTACTCTGCAATACGTATCATATCATCATAAATGACATTGAAGTTATAATCTACAGTAGTCTGCCTCAGCCACTGATAAGGCTCCACCAAGGGACGATCAATACTTACTATTCATTTTTGAAATTATCTTCACATTGATCCCTGAACAAGCGCCAGCAACACAGAGACACAGTGGCTTTAATACAATAATTATATAAAGGTTTACAGGCTCATCCTCCCAGCCAATAAAAGCTGTCAGCTGGCAGGGACAGCTACAATCCCATAATCCATCAAAATGCTGTTCTCTGACCTATAGGCTTCTGGGCTCTCAGTAGACCTCGATAAACATGCTTATAGAGGAGAGAATAGCAATGAACACTAGAAAAACAAAAGCTTCAGATTCATATTACTGATTAGAAAATATATACATATATCTATCTCCTATAGCATATAACCCTTTCTATCAAAGCAACAAAGAAACACTTTTTTTTAGTGTAATTCATGAACATGTGGCTGTGGGCGTGCATTCTGGCATGAATTTCGCCTCCTCTTTGCAGCCGGTGACTTTGAATCAAATTATAAACTATAATGAACTAAACTCACAGAACTAGTATCAGATATAGGCGATTTATTTACACAGAGGAACAGCAAAGCACTATACACCAAAGAACAAGACCACTGAGAGGCTGAAAGCAAAATACTGACAGCCTAAGAAAAGGAAGCTACCATCCAGGGGCAAATGGAAATCCAGATTAAGTGGATTGTGAATCACTGTGTAGATCTTGTGTCAGCCAAGATGCCAAGTTATTTTCTGTATGTATAGATTTGTGTTTTTACTACAAATGGCGTTGAACAATTTAATTGCTTATTAGCTGAGAACTAGACAAGTTCGATTTTTACATATGAATTCAAGCAATGTAATTATTTTATAAGCAAATCTTTTAGTGAAATCATAGAGATTTAAGTCCAGGTACATAATTTCTGACTGTTCACAAAACAAACGAAAAAGCAGAATGTTTCGGGAAATAGAGATAAAAACAATTTAGGATACAAAACCAAAATAAAATAGCAAAAAAGTAAGAACCATTATATGGGAGCATTACGGGCATACTTAATAGGTATGTGAAACATTAACAGTGTTTCTTGCATTACTGTCTGCCACATCAGTTATACTCCACTATTTCAATTGTCAGCTTCACAGTATTATCATATACATGTAAAGCACAGAACCTGCCTGGGATTAGCAGGCACAATTTGCGTTTCAAATTCATTCTTTAAATGCTTATTTGATTTTGATCTGATTTACAAGAATATTGATCACCAGCTTCCTATTTACTTTTTTCAGAACCTATATTAAAAAAATAAAAAATAATAAAAAGAACACCACATACAACACGTCCACACCATTCCTGGAATGTAATTCTAGTGCTTGGTACAGAAAAATTAATTCTCAAATCTTGCAAGATTATGACTGATTTAGCAACATTGCAGCATTTTGCAGCACTGGATTTCCTTGAAAACATTTCAACATAAAACTTTTCTTGTCTGTTTCTGTGTCTTGAAAAGGTTTTTTGGTCTGATGCAGTCCAGCATGGAGGACAGTCTGCTATGGTACAATTGAATTTAGCTCCAGTGCTGCAACTGGTATTTGTCAGCTAAAAACTTTGCTTCTCACTGGAACTTTCAATGCTATGGAGCACATAGTAGATAGCTTTCATAACAACACAGAGATATGAACTGTTGACAGCTGAACTTAAATACAGTTACAACACAGTAGCATTTTAAAAATCTGTATTCACGCCTTTTATAGGCGTGAATAGCACAATTCAATAAAGCAGAACTCTCTCTTAGAAAAGTAAACTCTTTGGCCATTTAATTTTTGTCTATTGAGCGTAGGATGATTTTGTATTTTCCCTGTCTACAGACATTATTTTTCCTTAATGTGAAACAATTTAAGTGATGGCATTTCTCCTTTGAAATATCTCTTCTAATTGCTTTGAAGACTAATATACGTATACATTTAAGCTCTACAAAAAGGCTTACTCCATGGATAGTGGTAAGAGACGGAACAGCTGCCACCCATTAACATGCAACAGTAACCAAAGTAATGTTGTGTAATAAAAACAGATCTCTTCACAATAAAAAAGTAGGCACTTGTCCTTGTGAGGTCAAGTGTGTTGCCCTGGTTTTCTACCTACTTTCATATATGCAAACTTTGATGGACTGTTGATAACTACTTATTGTCCTTTCTGATTTTTTCAGAGATGCAACAGAAAATACTGTGTATTCCCATGTGACCTTTGAGAGAGCATCAACTTGTTCCTATAAGCACAAAATAGCAGCTTGTATCTTAAAAAGTGCTCCCACACTGAAAAGTGACTCTGAAACACCAAGCTATTTATACCAAAATGACTATAGCAGTATTCATAGTCTTAACTGTCACTTCAGGTTGGGTCTTGATACAAATTAATTTTTGCACAAGTTTTCTTATAGTTGCCAAATTAGTTCCCTAAAGAAATATAGGTGATCTTGTGTTATTCATATACCCGAGATGATATCTGTATTGCCCCATTCCTTTCAATCAGCTTGCACAGGTAAGACTGATTAGCACTCTAATTGAGAATTAATAAACACTGCAGTTAATGACAGCTATAGAATTCCCATTGCCCCTTATTGATTGCACTGGCTTTGCAATAGTCTAGCAGTAGTATCTAAAAAAAAACCTCCAAAGTAAAAGCACCACCTTCCCTCAAACACATGTAATTTGAAAGTTTCTAAGAAATCTCAAGAGACACAGAGATAATCCAATTGTAGGATATAATGTCTGCCTTGTATGTCCTCAGTTTCTCTGACAGAAGGCAAAATTAGTCAAAGCAAATACACAAGATTATCCTGAGAAAGAAATTTGAAACTGTAAAGCACAAGAATGAGATCAAAGAAAGAACAAAGTTCTTACTTGGCCCCACATGCAATAGGTACCTGCAAAACATGTCACAGCTTCAGGGCTCAGACAGCTTCTTCCAGCACTCAACTCCATGTGCACTCAACGGAGGAGACAGACCCTATGGGACAGGCCTTTGGAGACCCCTTTCTACCTGAATTTATGGCCTAGATGAAATGACCACAAAAAGTAGGCAGAAAGTATGCCACTATTGCCCAAGTGAGCCCAGAGGCTCAAAGAGCTTGAAATAGTATCTGGCTGTAAAAGAGGGCAAACTGGGCCAATAGCATAAACAGGGTAGTACTTGACTTTCTAAGTCAGTGGATAAAAGAAATGCAGTGTAAATATCTGTGTCTGCAAGTGAAGAAATGTAGTCACTATGAATTCAGTATAAAAAAAAGGTGCTCATCAGAAATTATCATGAACATGTTATGACGTAGCCTTAACCTATTGGACATGTGATAGACCAGGCCATCCACCTGCACAACCGATATAAAACCAAATATAAAAGGGTGTAATACGAGAGAAAAGCTACTCTGCTGCTCAACCCTATGAGATAAGCTGTGGCTGCACTTACAGAGGCAATCCTTACAGTGCCAGATCTGACAACTCTGCCATGGTCTGGCCAAATCTATATTGTTCAGCTCTATTAGCCTTTAAAATACCTCACTGGGTATGGCTGCAGACTAATGCTATTTTCCATGTACTTGCAAACTGTTTGGGAGTATGCTAGCTGGCTTGAGCCAAAATACACCAAAGACACTTATACTCCAGAGCGTTAATCAAGCACTAACTGTGCTGGTCCCATGGACTTTTTAAAAGTTATAAAAATAAAACAGGAATTTTTCAGGAAAATCAAACTGTGACTGCCTGGTTCCCCATGCTGCTTTTTCTATGGCTCTGAGCAAGGAAGAATGGCAAGAAGGAAGGAGGCAGTGATCCATTGCTCAGCAGCTTCCAGGAGCCCGGGGGGTATTTCAGATGTTCCAGTGGACCATAGTACCTGTACCCTTTGCAAGGCAGCATCCATGGCTCGTTGTTTGTGTCTTTCTTCCTGCCAGTGTCTGAGAGATGACAATGTCTGCCAGGGGCACACAGGGTCACTGGCACATTTACAACAGCATGAGAATTACACTTAAACCTCAGAGCCTTTTCTTCATCAGGCAGAGTATTGCTTGCTGGATGGACTAATGAGCTTGAGGCCCGCTTATTTCTCACTGCTATAACTGTACCACTCTATAATAAGCTACAGAAAGTTGTGGAACCAAGCCCTTAAAAGAGAATGATGTTCCTGAGCGTTGTCATCAGGGCATATGGCTGCACTTTGTACAAAAGTCAGGGTTTTTCCACAGTGGACAATATTCACTGTGCTCTATGGAGGTAGGAAAGCATCTGCAATTGATTGCATGGTGAGGTGAAGATTAGCACTAACAGGTGAGTGATCAGCTTCAGCAGGACCTAATTATTCTGTGGTGCCTGCTGCTGCTGGTTTTTTTCCACTGTTAAGTTTAGGGAATTTTTGTTCTTTCCGAAGATACTCCATGCTACTAATTTTGAAATCAGTGAGCACTCATGGTTTGTGCCCAAGAAGGGACAATCAAGCCTTGTGAGTGAAGAAAGGTCCCCCTGTCAGGCAGTATCTTGTGAACTGTAGGGGTTCTTGAAAGAGAGAGGACTTAGAAAACTCCAGAACAGAATAACTGGACCTTTCCTTCCTCTCTTTCCTTCCTGTATCTTCTACCACAGTTCAGGTACTCCAATTTACCCAAGCATATCCATTCAAAGAGAACCTTAGAGAATTCTCCACCCTGTCAACCACTGGTGTTTACCATCTCTTTCTATTGCACTCAGAAAGAAAGTACTCAAACAAGTCTTCAACATAAAGAATGTGAGGGATGTATTCACACTCCTAGTACATAAGGAAATACAGGAGGCTTCCTTAAAGGCAACTACACTTGTAAAATTTATTCCTCGCTCAGCAAACACTACATATTAAGAAATTAAATATCCCTGCGTTAAGCATCTCCATCTCATAGCACCCTTTAAAAGACTTGCCTGTATTTCAAGAGGTGTCAATAGGGGTTTTTTGGCCACAACTGCTGGATGCGTGTGTTCACACACACATACAGATGTATGCACAAATATATCTATATATGCTGGGAGGATTATATATATGCTTAAACCCCACTGACAGTAGTATTTCTTTTGCTGAGTATCTGATTCTCTGGATTTGTTCATGTAATTCTCACACTTGAAGCTCCAAGGGATTCAGAAGAATATAAAATACTCACACTCTTACCCTCCAAATACTAAGGGAGAGCACTGGGAATCCAAAAGCATCCCATCTCAATACTAAAAGAGAAATTAAAGTAATATTAGAGGTGGAATTCATGACAAAAACTTCATGATTAACCCTTTCCACCCACTTCACTGGCTTATTCTAACCACAGCAAGTGTTGAAAGCCCTGCAACATTGGTTTGTGGTTGGCTTATTTGAGGATGTGGGGTTTAAGCCATATTGCTGCTGGGTTTTCTGCTTTTGCGTCATATTTTTAAAAAGCAATGATAGGATTAAAAGATACTTTTCTACCACCCCAAAGGATCTTGCCCTAAGCAATTGCTAACTTCAATTGGTATCACAAATTCATCGTTGCTATATCTCTATATGATATCTCCTACTTATCCAGTAACCAATCATTGTGATCAGAAGCTAGAGGTCTCAGCTCCACTGTTAAAGGGAAAAAGTAAATGTCCATCCATCCAAGGCATCAAAATCTAACCTTTTGCCTCACACTCATTGCTGGTCCTCTCATAGCTCCTACAGATGCCCAATAACACTGAGGTCTCCTTCAAACTATTAAGCACTGTTCTTCTCTTACACCCTAGTAATCCACAGCCCCATTCTTGCTCATTCTTTATGCCACTTCTAAAATCTTCTTGCCTTCACTTGCCAAAACTGTGGGCTCTGGACTCATAGGACTTTGCATGAAGTGTATTAGGCAGTTTGGTTTTACAAGCCTCCCCTACAAAATACTCAAAAACTGCAGTCAAAATCATCCATCTTGCCCACAGCACTGATCTCATTACCTAGGCTTAATAAAGCTCATCCCATCCAAATTTGAGGCACTGTCTTTTCTTATATGAGGGTCCAATTTTACTCCAACTAGTAGTGCATCTATCACCCACCATTCCTGCCTCATACCTGCCTCCCGTGTTACACAGTGCAGTCTTGATCCACCTGTTATTGAACCCTTCCTGTAAGAAAATCGTCAGCACATTTCTTGTGAAAACTCCTATCTCCAGCTTCCTCTAGGGACCCTTGAGGATACCTACTCTTTACTAGGATTTATTTCAGCTGGCTTGGAAGTATAAACCCTCCTCCCCCCCATTTTTTCTTCATTGTGCTATAATTATATGAACATACATAGATATTTTAAAGGAGGCCAGCACGTGTCTGTAATAGAACACAGATGTTAATGCTGGCAACTCTCATTGTTCAACCCATTCTCCCATCACTGCTTGCTTCTCACACCATTTCTAATCTGGTAAACACAAAAAATTGTCTTTCATTGGCACTGGTCACCGTGAACATCCGTGTGGCTCTAGCATTAATCCGAGTCAGCCATTCTGCATGGAGCTGGTGATTACCCCAGCTCATTAATGAGGAGGTGAATAGCAGGGAATACTGCTTCTCTTCCACATTTCCCTCAACAGCCCTGACTCTCCCATGTCTGGCAAGGCCAGCATGCAGTCAGTGGTGATCTTCAGCTCAGCTTGTCCAAAGGATTTCTCCATAAGCATAATGGCATTGTACCACAACTTAATGACTTTCCTCCAGCTTTGAATCGGCTTGTTTGCTTCCACAGGAAATCATATATATTCACTGCTCCTCTGACTGAATTGACACCAAGCAAGTGCCACACACATTACTTCCAACACATATCAGGACCATTCAGCTTTCAAGTGCACCAACAACATTCCAATAATCCATTAGGTATCCACCCGGAACAGGCTTTGTCACCATGCAAGTAAAGACAGCAAGATGAATAGGAAGGTCGATTTGAGAATATATAAGCTTGAAAACCTCACAGTGAGGGCATGATAAGGTAAAAAAAATTACAATACCTTGTGCAATGGGGCTTCAGCCCTGACTGAAGATACTAGACACTGTAATTATTTAGTACTAATGTCAAGAAACTAGATTTTTAGCATTCCTATTTCCCATCTCCCTAACATTTTCCTAACATCACTCATGATGTTACAGTATCCGGGACTAAGCATTTCAGTATTTCTTGGAAAGGGTCTAGAGGAGAAAAAGGAACTAAGAACTGGAAATGCATCCCTTAAGATGGATAATATGAACTAATGTACAAAACTAAGCACGGGAGAGAGAAACAAAGAGGGGCATTCTGCATTGCTTATGGACTACAAGACTATATGAAATCACAGACAGAAGGCCAGAATCTCCCCTGAGGCCACAGGAGAACAAAAAAGGGAAAATATAATATTTGTGAGATAAATGAGCTTTCACCTAAGATAATTCTATGCAAATTCATTTATATTTAGCTCTGTTCTCCACCAGCAATAGAGAAAATAGTTATATATTTACAAGAAGTATTCAAAACTGGTTTATTTGTTGGAAAGGAGAGATGGAGAGTGAAGTGTCATAGTTTACAGCCATGTGTTTTCAAATAGAGACTAATGTATGCATACCAGCACTAACTTTCACACATTAGTGCCAAAATACTGATTAACTGCAAAGTTATCTTTGCAGAGACACTACAAACAGAGCATCGCCCTTAAAATTAGAGGCTAAAATGACCTGCTTTGGACTCCAATGCCATAAGTGGGAAATATGTCAGGACTCTCCCCCAACTGCTACCAAAGATGGTTTTGTTGAGTCCCCAGTTCAGGTTTCAAACTCATGCTTGTTTCTAAACAGAGGAATTCATAAGCCAAGGCCTAGACACATATGTAAATCTTGCCGTCTCATCTTGCTTTCGTGTGAGAACATCTTGGAATTTTATAGGACCTTAATTCAAAGGGTTGAGTTGTGCATATGAACTAACATCCTGTGTCTGATCACTGAGCTAGCAGCAGCGTCACAGTCTCATCCCAAAAC
>JAVCKT010025513.1:0-20163 GCA_032273925.1 Rhynchotus rufescens | reverse complement strand
GTTTACCATAAGGAAGAACCTTACCAAAGAATTGGCAGCCTCTATGGATCATCAGAGGTTAATGCAGAAAAGAAGGGCAACAGACGTAGTGACTAGCAGATTTAATTGCTGAAAGTGAGGAACTTCTTCAACTAAACACAGTTTTTCTTGATAATAAAGACAGGGGAGTAGGAGAGAAGAAAAAAACAATGATTAAATCAATGATCACTGCTATTTTTTAAAATTATTGAGTCCCCAGACACAGATGGCTACAGCCAGTGAGATAAATTTGGGAAGCAACTCAACTGCCAAGAAAAAAGTGTGATTTCATTGGAAACAGCTATTGCTGCAGAAGACTGGTGTGTAACAAATGCAAATTGTGTGTCTATAAAAGTTATAAAAGTAATGCTAAAAATGTAAACAAATAAGTTATGGACCGTACAAATTACCTCTACAAATGATTTGAGGAATAATACAAAACATTAATAAAACAACAAAACTGTTAACTGGTTTAAGAGCATCTAGCAGGTTTGGGGCATTTTTTTTGCAAAGGGAGAAAAGATGCTAATTACAACTTTTATTCTCATGATTACAACATGAAATAGTTTCACAGATACAACATAGTTACAACTGCTGCAGCTTCATTCTTTCCCTTTGTTGTTTCCCTTTCAGTGGCACAAATGCCTTGGGCTCACCCTTTTCCTAACTGAGGAAAATTTCCCTAATTTCCTTCATGACTGAGGCTTGAAAGCCAGTTTTGCCTATATTTCTAAGAGGCTTGGGCATGGCTGTAGGCATAGACAGTGCAGGTGAAGATGAGGTCTGAATGCCTTTCCTTGGCTGGGCTAGTCAAGTTATCTCTCAGTATGAGCATTGTAAATCCTTACCAACATCAAGGCAAGGTTTAGTGAGCCAGAGACAAGAGGCCAATGGAAAGTTCCTGGGTTTTCCACCCTATCCATTTGGCAAGTCCTGAATAAACAGCGTACAATGGGCTGGCAATCTCATCCCATTTATGTTAGTCAATTGAAACTCATCTCTCTGCTTCCAGCTATGAAACATTTCTTCCCATTTCCAGAATTGCTTAGCTCATTCTCTAGGCAATCCCGACCTTCCAGGAGCCTCAACAACTATTTTATCATTGTGTTCTCCATGTAAATAATCCAGCACGTACCAGTCTATCTGTCTCCAACTTCCCTTGCTTTCATAAACAATTTTGTGTAATGGGCTTACTCAGACTTTTGTTAACCTTGGACAGTCCCTCTGTGCAACAATTCTGTGTTGCTTAATCTGATTACTGAAATATCTGTCAAGAAAAGTAAACAGTAAGAGAAAAAAAAAGTGCAGATGGCACCAACTTACTTGGGTTAGTCAGGACCAGGGAGGACAGTGAAGAACAACTGACAGAGTTAAGTTTGCTAAGTCAGAGTTAAGTTTGCTTAACAGCAAATGAAACTCTATATTGAAGATTGAAAGGTAAGTTGAAGTGAGTGTAGAAAATAAAATATAAACATAGAAAATATAATATAAACAATCTGTATATTTTGCATGGTCTAAGCTAACCATACCATTTGAGAGAGATACTGTTCTGAACAGGCTCAACCTGTGGTTGGATTAATATAGGACGATCAGGGAATTACAATGAACATGAAATGAGCTGGTGTTGTGTATGGAGAACAAAGATACTGCTCCATCTGGAATAACATAGGCAAAACTGCCTCTGACATCTGCAGAAGGATTCACAAAGCTGGAAACAAAACATTGGTAATGAAATGACTGGGGCCCAGAAACATTCATATGGAGATACTGAAAGGATTCAATCTTTTGGCTTTATAAAGGAGAAGTCCTAGTAAAAGTGGATTGTGAGAACTGTTCTCAAACTTAGAATGAAGCAATGAAGTTAAGAAGTGGGAAATCACGGAAAGGAAATGCCTTTTAATTCACCATGTAATTGGACAGCAGATCTTATGCCATAGAAGGTCAGTGGAGCTGAGATCCGGGCTAGATTCTAGGTCCTGGATGTCAATATTGAAACAAAGAGCATGGAGTTCTTTGTGGTGCCATGATTTTGTGGAGCAAATTGTAAAGTTCATGTCTCAGAGTTTAAGCTGGTCCCTGCTTATTAGCAATCTAGTTGAGACCCCTTAGGATAAAGAGATGATTACTCCATACATGTAGATTACTCCATGGTTCATTTCTACTTCCTCTGGAACATCTGGTGATGGCAACTGTTCAAAATGGGAGATGGGACTAAGTGATCCTTGGGTCTGATGCATTTGCCAATTCCTGATAGGCTAATGCATGTTTGAGAATGTAACTTCATTGTTATTCTCTATGAGCAAACAGTTTTTGTAGATTTTTTATTACTCAGCTTTCCACTTTAGTCCCATGAGATTTTACCAGCCAGATGCCAAGAGTGTGTGTGTGTGTATGTGTATTTATTTAAGAAACATCTCAGGATTCTGCAGTTCCTACATTAATTTCTCTGTGGGGACACTATTAACTGAAATGGATTCTTTTCCTCTAGCCTCCACAAGGTCAGCCTCAGCCAGTGAAATCTCAGCCTGGACCTCAGCTTGGACAACTGTCCCAACCACGGCCTCCTCCCCAAGGTACAGTTCTTTAGGATTCATGACAGTGGGCTGTTAGAAATATCGGTCTGCATTCTAATTAAAATATCCCAGCATTAAGATTTCACTGATTGTTCCCATTCACTGAGTAGTGGGCAGCAAGTTCAGTGTGCTGTTAAAGCTGCTGCTGCAATATTCCACAGCAGCTCAGAAAGCAGAGTGAAAATCTGATACAGATCCAACTGATACTGCAGCTAGGGCCTAGCTTAGCAGTGCGAGGCCACCTGAACTGGCCCTAGAGCAGGAAATGGGGAAGAGCGTTAGCTTTTGCATGAAGCTGTAGTGGCTTTTAATGTTAGGGAGTGATGGGAAGACACTGGTACCATCAGGCTTGGAACAGGCACCAGGTTGTTTGATCCAGCTGGCGAGATGCTTCCCTGCCAGGAAGGAAAAGCACATCCCCAAGCGCTCCTGACAGAAGCAGCAGGTTTGACTCGTGAGATTGGGTCAGAGCAACACTTTGTTCATTGTCCTAATTTAGGTTGTGTTATGAACTGCAGGGCTGCCTGGCTCCCAGGCCATGCTAAGCTTGTAATTCACATGTCCTCCCATGCCTTTTCCTCTAGACACTCTTTTCTTGCCAGTCTTCTCAAATAAACACCCATTCCCTCATTACTTTTTCCCCATTGGTCCCAATCCAAATATGGTCCCTGTGTCCAAAATTTTGTATTTCTACCAACGTTACCTAGTCAATTTTGGCCTTATACAGTATTACTGACATGTTTGTTGGCCTTTCAAGGACCAACTACCCCAGATGTCCCCACTACTCCCCTTCAGTTACCTGTGAAGTTTAGCTATTTCTCATGGAACACCCCTTTGACCACCTACGAAATCCAGCTGTTTATAGCACTACCTGTAAATTTTGTCAGCTTTTCACACGAATACCTGCCAGATCCAGCAATTTCACATGGCATGTTCGTGAGTTTTCCATGTCCTGTTCAGTTTAACGTCAGGCCAAGGCCTCACAGTAGCGTCGCCTTCGCTTGCATCTTTAGCATTTTTTAGCATCTTTTAGGACTGAGCTGTGTGATCCGATTATTCCTGTTTACTTCTGCTTGTCAAGAGCAAGTAGCGTGTGTGGGTGCAGTCATCAAAAAACTAGACTCGAGTCTCTGTTTTGAGGATCTGCTACCAAAATGGCTCTGAAGCCTCCTGCTACTAATACTGCTGGGATAGATGTACCCATAGTGGATACCGTGTAGTTTCACATCAAACTACTGGCCCCATGAAGGGACTCTTGACCCAAACCAGCAGATGCAGCTTTCATTTTCTGCAAAGCGTTCATTCTGCAGTGACTCTTCCTCCTCACAGAAAGCAGTGCCTGCCAGGGATAAGAATTAGTTACATGGAGGAATACAAAACCTTGAAGTGTGTCCCTCTGCAAGAGGGCAGCGGAGAGAACTGGCCTGTAGGAATGTGGGCATGAAACTAGTGATAGGCCTGTAAAAGAGGATGGCCCTTATCCCTCGGTACGATGCTACTCTGAATAGTTTCTCCCCCTCTCAAAGCCTGTTCCTCCATGCAGATACTCTGCCTGTTGTCCACCACATGCGTCTCCTCATATGTACACCTACCCGTGCCTTTCAGGCGGACCACGTCAGCCTCAGGTATCCCAGCCTCCGCGGACGGCCGCCCCGCCGCAGCAACGGCTTTCTCCGCAGGGACAACAGCCCCAGAGTCCCCAGTCCACTTCGCCTCAGCAACAACGATCGCCGGGGTCTCCGCAGCAAGTCCGGTCGGCCACGGGCTCCTCGCCAGTGCAGGCTGCCAAGCCAGGCGTCTTTCCACCACAGCAGCCTAGACCTCCCGCCCAAGGCCGGGCCCCGAGCCAGCCAAGCCCCACGGACGTGTCCAAGCAGCAGGCCGCTCCACAGCCACATCTGAAGTAGGTTGCTGTTAGACCATTACACCTGCAGGTATTAAAATGTGGCCCTCGGGAAAAGGATCCCGGCCTGGCACAAAGAGCACATCACCTCTTGTCAGGCAGGAGTCCTCATGGTCACAGACGGGCACTACTGTGAGTGATATAAGAGGTACGAAAGACTGGAGAAAACACACTGGCCACCACTGAACTGCTGCCTGGAGGAACAAACTGTTCTTTAAACCTCTAAGATTTCACATTCTTTCTCCTGCTCGGGCACTCATGGATAATTGTGTGCCTTGCCTTTGGCCATGTTAACACAGCGGCTGCTTTCCCAGCAGTGTCTATATCCCTCTCAGACTGCGATCATCACAACAGTGGCCAGAAAGCTGGACAGGAGACATTCCTGCACTGTTTGCTGAATGCAGGAGCAGCAGAACACTCTTTGGTGGGCAATTTTTACAAACAGTAGCCAAATATTGCAGACTAGTCATATACACATATCCCCAGACAGTGGCCACATGTTAAAGCTAAATTCTCTTGGGGCAGAATTCGCCAATAAAGTGTAGTGCACCTTTGGAGGAGCCTTTGCTGGCACCTGTGGTGGGGAAGTCACTATGGCTGGAAAACTCGTCAAAAAAAAAAAAAATGTTTGGTATTGACAAAAAGTTGGCACAAGAAAAAAGAAAAAAAAAGAAAAAATAATAATAAAAAGTATAAACAGGCTAAAACAAAATATAAGCTGGAAATTAGAAGAAAGTTTCTAGATAGCAGAAGAATGATGTTCTGAAACAGACTTTTGGTGGTGATGCCTACATTAGCGATGCAAAACAAGAACAATGGATTTATAGATCAAAATATCTACAGAAAGTCTCTAGAAAGTCTCCGTACTTTCTCTATTTCAGGAAGTTTTATTTCAGAGCCTAATCTTGTGTTGAAAGCCCTTTACTGATCAGAAGAAACCCCTCGGTGATGTGAGCAGAAAGCTCAGTTAGTGTGGGTAGCTGGGAGATGCATTTCCAAAGCCCTGCCCTCATCTGAGCTAAAACAGAAGCCTCATGCACCCAGCAGGAGCAGTGGGGACAACCAGTCGAAGTGCATAGCAGAGCTGGCGGTCACAGCAGGGCCTACCAGGGCGAGCCAGCCCCAGAACACACTGCAGGCGATGTAGCCAAAATTTTGGCCGTCTTAGCCTATGGGTTTCCCCTTGCTTAGCCCTCCTTCTGTCCTTGCCTCTGTCTGTGTGGTGGAACCCAAAGGTTCCACCTCTGTTTCTGTGGTGGAACCCCAAGTAACCAGTTTTGGGCTATTACCTCCTTCTCCTGAGTCTAACTGCCCGTTTCCTTTCTTGTTTCAGCAAATCACAGTCCCTGACAAACACCTTCAGCATAGCCGAACCACCCCAGCGGGGAAATGCGACCGAAGATGAAGCAAAGGCTGAGACCATCCGCAACCTGAGGAAATCGTTTGCGAGCCTCTTTTCCGATTAACCGCCCTGCAGCCACATCTCTGCTCTGTCAGCCCGCACTCTTCGTATCAGCCTGTCCTGATGTCACCCTGGAATATACCCAATGGTACCTAGCAATTCGCACAGAGATTTCAACAAATGCCTTGGTAAAGGGAATTTAGAAACCTATGGTTGTTTTAATTAAAAAAAAAAAAAAGGGAATACTAGTAATGGTCTGAAAAGTGGCTGTATAGAAGTGGCACTATTTCATTGTTCTTTGTGAATACTAAGAATCGCATCTGCTCGTATGACTGAGTTGTAAAGCAAATTTTACTCCTGCTAACCCCTATGGAGTGAACACGGTTCTGACAGTGCAAACTAGATTTTATTTTACTTGTATATAGTCAATACAATTGTTAATGTGCAATTACAGAGCCCTCGTTGAGGCTGAGCTAGAAAGAACATAGGCTGATTTCAGAAACAGATTGCAAAGATGATAATAAGCATTCAGTGACTGATAAAGTGAGCATGCCTGAGCATTCAAACAGCAAGAATTATGGAACTTCGTGATACCAGCTTGATAAAAAGTCACTTTTCAGAGCAAAAAGACATTCAAATACTATGTGGAACCAGGCGTCAGTAAACGCCAAGGATCACATAAGCAGAGCATGCGGATGGACTGCATGTCTGCTCCAGTTCTCTCTGTTCATAGCTGTTAAAATGTCTCTGTTTCATGCCTTGCATTTATGTTCCCTGCATGTGATTCTTGAGTTCTGAGAGAATAATGCTATGTTCTAACCCTGGAGCCCTAGCTCAAAAACTATCTGAGAAATGAACCTTCCACACACAAAATCTCTTCCCCTGCCCCTAGAATCACCACTGAGTTCACATCCACAGTTCACACAAATTCCAGATAAACCCAGCTAAACTCCAAGTACTTTGGTGACTTGGTCACATCTGGTAAACGCGTCCCCCAGGAACACACGCAATTAGGAGCAGAGCTGATGAAGTGCACGTGCTCAGGTGCTGAGTGTTCCATAATACCGATGGATAGAGGGATGGAGTGAAATCCTGTCTCTCTCCCTGAACTCCTGCTGGCTTCACTGGGGTGAGTACAAGATGAATGCAAGGTGACAGAGCCGTGACAAAGCCGGAAAACTCGCATTTAGAAATGAGATGAGCCAGGGTAGATCCAATGACTCCAGGCAACGGGAAGGCAACATATCCATATAAACACACCGGCATGTGCGTAGCTTAGAGTGGGAGGTCATGCAAAGCAAATAATGATCAGTATTAGATGTCCTTCCTCACCTACTACAGGGATTATTCTTCTGGAGAAGTCAGAGATGAAAGAAAAACTATTTCTTTACCTGGTGTATTTCTTGCAAGCCTCTGATGCAGAAAGAAGTAGCATTTGAGCACAAATGGGAATGAGGTCTCCATTTTTGGTTTGCAATTTTAAAAACTTGGTGTAAATCAATAAAGTGATGGATATTTCTGTCAGTGGAAAGAATCTACCTCTTGAACAATGGTAGATCTGTTTATAACACAGCTAATGAAAATACCAGTTCCATTTCCCATCTGGCAGACAAGAGGCAGGTCTCTAAAGGGGAGGCTGGCAAGCCTCAGTTTTTCCTCAGGCTTTGCCGTGTAGTTTAGTCACAAACTAAAGTGCGTGCAGCTTCAAGGCCCGACCTTGGGCTTGTCATCTCCCTTTGCAGCTCCCTTAGGAGTACCAATGGAATGAAGTTAAAGTAACTTTCCAGTCAACGGCACAGACCTTTGCTGTCACTTGGATGGGGAGATGCCCAAAGAAGCAGCAGCAACAGCAACATTTGCCATCCTGGACTTCACAGGTCATGGTGGGAATGAAGCCAAACTAGCAATTTCTTTCTGCACAGCCTGTAATGAACATCTAGATCCAATGTGGACAGAGCATAATCTATCCCTAAACAGGCCATCACACATAAAACAGCTTTGCGACCTGTGCACTCCCAGGCAAGAAACTTCATAGCTTTTCCAGGCTGGAAGGCTCTTGAGGGACTCATCTGGATCAGTGATTTATATCTCAAATTAAAGAACCAAATTAAAGAACCACCTTATTCCCTGATGATTTTTTTTTTTAGTCTATGCTCTCCTTCCAGGCTTACTAAGCAGTTTATGATGTAGCATCATAAATACATGCCATTGTATGAGAAAGAAAACAGACCCTGCTGTTTTGCAATCTCCAGGAGCAATAAAAGAGTGACAAATGGCCTTGAGCAAACACTGTCCCACTGGCAGAAACAATAGCAGATTAACAGGCTCCGCTATGTGGAGAGGAGGTAATACAACCCTGGTGGGAGAGGATTTCCTTCTATAACACTTCCCTCAGCATAGCTTATCCCTTTCTCTGCTAAATGCTTGCAGGATACACCAGGGATTCACCAACCTCCAAATCTTACGTCTCTCTTCCTAATGCAATCCACAAATAAATAAATCAATAAAGATTAGCTTGGCATGGCTCTTTAAAGCCACCCCAATCAATGACGCAGAGCCCGGCGCGTGGCTCACTGGCAGATGCTGCAGCTGCCTCGGGCTCTCCTCCAGCTGAGCCCTGCAACAGGGCAGCTCCGCTGACGCGATGCCCAGCAGCGGCTCACGGCTCCTCAGTCCTGCACTGGAGCCTGCAGCAAACAGGATGACATCTCCCCTCCTGCCAGCTCAGGCTTCCAAAAACAAGTAAAATCCACTATCAACTCAACTTGGCTACTCCTGTGGTTCCCGAAAGCATCTTTAGTTCTGTCCACAAAAATGCTTTAATGAACACACTGAACTGAATCGCTAAGTCAAGATGATAAAACTCCCTGAAGGATCTGACGCTGGTGAAAACATGTTCAAACAGTACAACAACTTCAGTTGAGCTCCACACACTGTGTTTCAGATAGCAGGAGATGCACAAATGCAACATCTGCTGCTCGGTTATTGTCTTAGATGCAAACTTCCTTTTCCAAAACCCCTGCAAAGGGAGGGACTACAAAAGGTATAGACTCCATTTTATGAAAGAGGAGCTGAAACATATCCATAAGGTACTTAAGTACCAAAATATATCATTTGGAGTTAGGTGGGGCAGTAAGGGGGCAACAAAGAAGCTGGTGAGTAGAAATTGCATTTAAATCACAGTGCAGAGATGCTCCGTGGCAGGTCTCAGGGTTTTTGTTCCATAGCTCTCAAAATCACACACCTGGTCAGAGCACCGGCCTTCTCTTTGTTCTGCATGATCAAATCTTCTTCACATGGAGACCAGGAGACACGAACGGAGGAGTGTATTACAATCTGGCCCAAGGAGCTGGGGCACAAGCTGAGATACCCACTCACATTCACCACTTTTTCTGTTGTTTCCTCCTCTGAAGGTCACAACTGACAATGACACATAAACCTGCTTTAGCCGCTGGCAAATTATCAAAGTAACAAACTTGTAAGCATTTCCTTTGCTTTGTCTTCTAAAGAGATGTCCATGTTGTATTTCGTCACTTATGAATTATTAACAAAATGTTTAGGGAACTGGACAGCTGATTGGACTGAGCAGTCAGATTCTTTCATCTTTGGCTCACAGTGCCTTTGCCAAAGCACAAAGGAGCAAAGTATAAAAAGAAAATAAAACGAAGGACTATCTGCAGGTAACTCAGTGGGGGTCACGATAAACAAATATCAAGCAACAAAATCCAGCTTAATCTGGAATCTGTGGCATTAGCCTGGCAGGGAGAACAACCCAGTTGCTTTCAAGGCAGAAAGTGCCGGACATCCAGGCAGTGCAGAGCAGGGCTGCGAAGGTCATTAAGGCACTAGCAGTGCATGGGAACGTTGGTACCCACGTTAGGCCTGAGATTAACGCATCTCTCACTATGCACAAGCGTTATTGTTCCCAGAAATAACTTGAAAAGGAGAACAAGCTGCAAGCAAATCCTTGTACTAATTAGAGCAGTGTGCCTTTATGAATGTGCATTTCCAAGGCACTAGTGACAAGAGCAGAGGTTCAATACCAGTGCAGTCCTGATTTCCCCTGATCCTTTTTACAGCCCGTGGGATATAAAGAATCATTGAGAGCTAAGGGACTTTACTATACACTTAAGTGGAAACTGTACTGGAATCAGACAATTTCATTAGTACAGGTAAATGCTAAAAACTAAGGCTAGTCTTGGTATTGAAGGGGAAGCGGTGTCCTCAAGCTTTATAGTGCACATCCTTATTCTTCTTTATTAACAACAAAAGGATTTGCAGTGACACGCAGTACTGTAACACAAGAGTAAAGAAATACAGCTTTGACAGCAAAACAAAATACTATGTTTGCAAAGACAACTGACAGAACACAAGATGAATTGCTGACACATGACCTGGCAAATATTACTGATCAAACAGCTTGTATTTCGTAGGAAATGTCATTCTATTTCCACAACTTTAATTCCAGAAGGATTTTAGGAAATAATTAAGTATCAGCTGTCACAACAGTCATCAGTATCAATCAGTATTAAAAAAATAAAAGAAATAAACAGCTCTAGCAAAATTTAGTCATTACAATTTTCCTTTAATTCAACTTCAGCTTCAGCCTGCAGGTCTCATTAGGACACTTTAACAGCGGCCTTGTTAGTTGTTCATTAGTTAGTAAGAGAACATCTGCAAAGTGCCGGGAACATGTTGAGACACGTTTCTGTCTGGCAAGACAGATCTGGACACTGCAGTAATGGAATTAAATGCGACTCACTGCAGTGCAGCAAGAACCCACTCTGCCTCTCCTGCGGCAACCCCGTTTCCACTCCAACCAGGTCAGCCTCCTCTCACCGCTAAGCAAGCTAGGCAGAATATTTTTTTTTTCCAGCAATTTTAATTCATATACACAAAACAGTCATGTACTACAGCTCCTTCTTTGCAAGGGAAATCTGTCCAAAAAAGGAGAAACACAAAAGTTTTGCTGCTGGTTCTCTGCAGTATTGCTTCTGTTCAGACTTTGAGTTGCACTAAAGCATGAGTTTATTCAGTTGTTTGTAAAATGAACTGCTTTGTGTTCTAAGATTACTATTGTAAAGAATATCCTTCCCCTGTATTCTTTGTGTATTAAGTATCAACAAATAACGCTTTTTACCTAATAAAATATAAAAAGGAAAATGTCATCTTTGAAACAGTTTATGAACTCAAATCTACTAGTGTGACAGCAGTAGAATCATGTTCTATGTAGAACGTGCTAATTTTTTTTTGTTGTTAAAGATTATTAGCCAGGTAGGGTTGAAACAAAATCCTTTGCACTGACCAGTTAATAAAATTCTTGAAAGAAGATGGACAAATTTAAGATTTGTATTTAAAGTGCTCTTTATCTGATGCAGCAAATGTTAGGCTAGTAGCCTTCTGGTCTCTAAGTAGCACTTCACAGATGATTAGAAAGACAGGAGGAAAAAAAAATTTTAAAAAAATAGCACAAACTGTTCCAAGTCAGAGCTCTTCACCTAACAGAGCCACGTGCTAGACGGAGCAGTACCACCAGAGCACGAACAGCCTTTGCGGGCGAGACATAACCACGCACGCGTGCTCTTGCCACAACGTGAAGAGAAGGCTGATGTTAGTGCCTGCACTTTGCATCCTCCTGCAGTTAGAAAGCAAGCTCAGAAACCAGGAAACCCCCTGGAGGAAGAAGCAGCAGTCAAATGAACGCACGGCGAATGTCCATGGGGCGGCCCCGGCTGGGTCTGGGTGGAAACCTCTCACTGGGAGCAGCTCGTCCTGGAAGTGTAGGGTTTGCTCCGGGCAGGGAGCCGATGGGGTCAAAATGTGGTCTGAATGGGGGAAACTGGCCTGGCGCTTCCCCCGGGCCAGGAATGAGAGAGTTAATGGGGTCTCCAGCGTACGGAAGCGTTGGTCTCTCATCGTATTCTCCACCAATCATCATTGGAGGATAAATTGGATTTGATGGGAATGGGTTGGGAGGAAAGGGATTAGGATAGAATGGGTTGGGATGGAAGGGGATTGGATGAGGTGTCGGGGGCAGAAACATCGTATGCCTCCATCTCAGGGCATCCTTCTTCTGTTTCAATTTTTTCTTGTACAGCTGCAGGCAGAAACAAAGGTATTTTAAAGCTCTGTAAGTGCTTCATGTTCCAGCTTCAACACTGGAGCAGTGTTGGAGAACTGGACACCACAAAGCCCTCACCGCTGTTACGGCTCAGAACAGTCCCACTGTTTCCCAGGGCTGCCTCGGGACGACCCCGCGCCCCACGATGTCAGCATGTCCTGCGTGACTTTGATGGCATTTTCTCCTACTCTGAGCAAAGCTACCGTGTGCACAGAGAAAACCACACCATTTAAATTAACTCATTGTCACTGCTTCCCAAAATCTAAACTTTATACTCAAGCTAGCCCATTGAGACAAGTGTTAAAAGAGATTATATGAAGCAGTCACCTACTTCTTTCCAGTCCGTGTCACGAGGCCTTGTGATAGGATCTACGAAGAGAAGCAAGAGAGGAATCTCAGATTTTATGCAGTATTCATGCCTAGCACGCCCACAGAATTAACTCCTGAGGCACCTCTTACCAAAATACATCAGATCAAATCCCTCTGTTTACAGAGTAATGCAATTAGAGAAAATACGTGTCTCAGCATTACCTCGAAAATCTCGCAGATACATAAACCTCCAAAGAAGTTGGTCATTTGAAGCTGTGTAAAGATCCCGGCAAACAGCGGAAAGAGAGATGAGCGAGCGGACATCCAGAAGTCTGAAAATCCGAAGCTTCAGCTCAAGGGGAAGGACCACTAACCCAAACACGTCTGGCAAGTTCAGAGCTACAAAGTGGAAGAAGCAAAAGCTTTACCTCTAATGGTGTAGAGTTTACCCTAAAAGTTTTAGAAGAAACAAAGGACACTACAGCCTGTCACTTAAATTATTTCCCTCTGCAGCCCCTGCTGCACCACTTAAGTGCTACTGTGAGGAGACTTCTTATGGAACAGATCTCTTGCAGCTCTCTACATTTGTGGAGTACATAAAATAGGCCAAGTGGTACCTTATAATGAGCACTTGGTTTTGTGATGCTTCTTGCACTTACACTGCAGAATAAAGGTTGGAAGAGATCATAAAATATAAACAATAAAACACCTCAAATTTCACTAATTCTTGAAAAAATGCGTTAGATACAAAGCATATGCTTGACATGAATTCCCTCTAGACTTCACTGTGAAGAAGTTTCAACTGAGTTGTCTTCTGCAGAGAAAGCCAAGAGCTGCTACAGCAATACCTATGCCATGACAGCTGGACTCCTTCACAAACACCAGCTTCGATTGCGTTCAATCACCCTTTTCAAGTTCTCAAAGCCTAAGAATGCAATCTCAGGGATTAGATTCACAAATACGCATTTTTTTCCTACATTTTTGAAATAAGACTTTTTTTCCCCCCCACCTCTACACTGGTGGAATTGAATGAAAACTACAGAATTGCTGCCATAGAATTACTGTGCTATGAACTCCCTCAGTATTAGGTGTGAAAAACAGCCATTTGCCACTTCAGTCTATTAAGTGAAATCAGAAAAAGCTTTTCATGTTCAAAATCAATCAAAAGCTAGAAATAATTATTGTAATAAAGCTTTGGAAATAGGAAGATTAATCTAATTTATTTAGACTGTTTCTATCTCCGTAATCTTACTCTTTATATTCCCAGCACTGAGCAGCTGTTTGAAACACTTTTTCCTTGAGACTTTGCACAGAAAACCGTCTTTCCATCCTCAGAAAAGAACTACTAGTTCAAATTCTAAATATTTTCTCCTACCTTGTCGGGCAGCAGCCAGAAGAGAGTAGACCAGTTGGTCTTTGAAGAGACGGGATAACTTCTGAAGGTCTTTGTAAACACCTGCAACCTTTTCTATCAAAACAGAGAGGCAAAAAAAAAATTAATTTCAAGAAAATATGAAAAAAATATGCCAGAGCAGATAGACTGTTGTTTTCTTACAGGTACAACTCCAGTTTGCAAGAGTTTTGCACAATTAAAAGTGGCATGGGTGGGGGAGAAAGACGTGGGAAGAAAACTCTGATTTCTACCTGCGCTTAAAGTTTCTTAGGAGCTCTCTAGATTGGACATGTCTGCAGTTACAGAATCATCATCTTGGAATAACAACACAGCAAGAAAATGTAGACCAATTCCAAGGTCAGAAGTAGCTTGGGCTTTCCTTTGGCCAGGAAAAGCACCGTTATGAAAAATACTTGAGTTGTTCAGAAACAAACTGGCTCTTATACTGTCAGAATGTCTTTTATCAGATTACAAAGCCCATGTGTAACATGCATTGATGCTGTAAACTCCTGAAATACGTATTTTTTCCCCTCCAAGAGGAATCTTTTTCCATTCTGTTCACTGAAGCAGCAGGAGCCAGAAAATTCTAGTCATCTTGGACACATTTCAGGGCTCAGTTATTCTGCAGCCTTTGGACTAGCCGAGCACATCAGCAAGGGGGAGCAGTGTAGGAAACGGAGTCAGCATCAACTGACAACAACTCAACTCATGCACACTCCAGAGAACAAAAGGCTAGTCAGGTCTGCATGCACAAAGGGTCCATATCCATCTGCCCTTCTCTCCCGCCTTAGTTTTTCTCTCATTTTGGCATTCTGGAGATAATTACGTAGTCAGCGCATATTTTCCAATGAAAAAAAATATGAATCAATAGGAATATGAATCACCAATATGAAGAGGAATATAAGAATGCAACTACTTTGTGCCTTAACAAGAGTGTAGAGTGCCCAAGTGCATGCAAAAGGGGAGCATAATCCTGCAGTGCTGCCTCAGATTCACATATATATTTAGGAGCTTGTAAATAACATACATACGAGCCAAAAGATGATGCAAACTTGGGAAGGTTCTTTGCTTACTCAGCTAATCCAGGAAATTCAAACTGTTTTAACAGCTAGGTGTGAGTTAATGGCTACACTCTAAATTCCTTTTACTGCAAGGCTACATCTCACCTAAATTGTAACCACATTTTTTAAGATGACATTTTTTGTCATCTTAAACGGTTTAGTCCTATGTCCAAGTATATCCTTCCCCATTGTGCCACTCCCTTATATTTCAGTCTATACTTACAGATCTTACAGCTCAATCATACCTGGTTTCTGAAAGCAGACAAAGGATGTTGGCAATAGCTGTATTCTCTTCACACCTTTAATCTCTTTGTTGATTTTTAAAGTTCCTGCAAAAGTAAGAAAAGGACATTTATAAGCTAAAAATCTTACTGACAAATAACAAAGACCACTTAATTTCTGCCTTAGCCTCAGGGGTCATTTTATTTTCTTCCATTCCTAGTTCCCCTTAAGGAGAAATAACCAACCATAATCAAGTAGCTGAACAAGTAAAATTGTCCAGGATTAAAAAAGTGGGACTTAAAATATCTGACAAGAAACAGAGATCTTGACAAAAGGGCCCAGTTTTCCCCTTAACAGCAGAGGAGATGTACACACATGGACAGTGTACACACGTGGAGACAGATGTACACATGGAGAGAGATGTACACATGATTAAGAGTTATATAATATTTATATATTACATATAATAATACTATATATATAGTATAATAATATATATAATAGAGCACAGAGAACTATTATTATAGCCAAGACATGAAAAAAAACATTAACTGCAATACTTCAAATTCTGCTGGTGAAGGACTGAACAACCTTACTACACGAATGCTACACGCAGAGGAATTATAATAACATCTGAAATTCAACCTTAACGTGGTTAAAACATTTCATCCTAATTTTAGATAACAAAATGTGTATGTATTGTGAGAAAACATATGTGCTTAAATAAATGAGCATGATCAATTACAAGTTTTACAAATAAGTCTACAAACTTTAATAAATAGATATTCTGATATTAGGATCAAGTTCCAATGTAATACCAGTTCTGCAAAAATAACAATAAATGAAAAGATTTGCTAAAAAAAAAAAAAAAAAAGACTTCCCTGAACTTTTCCAATTGAAATCTATCTTAATATTCAGCAGCGTATATTAAAGTCCTTATGAAATGAAAAAAGAACATATTTTTTATACTACAATGAAAAGGCCAGCACAATCCTCCATGCATTGCTCTGTACAATGCTCTGTACAAGTTTCGAGGTAAGGAAAATGTTAATGCCAAAGAATGCCCAAAACGTTCAGTGTAATGTAGCAGCATCTCTTTCACCTCAGTAACCTGAGGGATCAAGGTGCAAAACAGTTTTAAACATCAATTTCAGCTTCACTTTCTAAAGAATGGTGACACTTAGTAACCTGCATCTAGGGTAAAAAATCAAGACAAACTTACCATTAATGGCAACAAGATCTCCTAAGGGCACACAAGTCAACCCAGCAGTGCCCTCCTCACACAGGGGATGTGTGTATTGTAGTTTATAAACCCCATTCCCTCTCCATTTCTCCGGCATGGACACTGCCTTGGCCTCTGTCCCCTAAAAACACATGGAGAACAGTGCCATACATGAGCAGGGTATCAAGACTGAGGGCAAAAAGAGGATTAAAAGTACAGAAATGTCACAATTACACTTGCAATTTAAATTTTATTTAATCCAACTGTGCATTATGATATATAATTGCTTTATTATATACTATTTACCTCCATGACTCACAGAAAATCTAAGAAAAAAATCAGAAATTCTGGGTTTTGTCTCAGTTTCTGAAGGAGAAGGTTAAACACCAGACAGACTTAAGGCAGTTTCTTTGAAAACTTCACTCCGTCTTTCATTCCAGCACCTCCAGTAACTGCTAAATGCACATAAACTTACTGCATGAAAAATACATCATTGAACAGGGCTTGAAATGCATGGGGAAATCTGAGTGGACTAACACTATTCATGTTGAAGGCAGTATTGCACTGAAGTAAATCATTACTATAAATCTGCACGCACAACCATTTCAACTTACAGATGTTCATATAAAATACTGCTGTGAAATATGTATTTTTTATAAAATGTATTTTTTTAAACAGCAAAATGAGGAAAGGACAAGGGAGAGCATGTTCTGATACAAAGACAGGTACCTTTGTACCTTCTTGTACTTGATCTTCTTGTTTGGTGCTTTCCATGTGTTCCGAAACACTGAGCACACATACTCTCTGATCCTAGAGTTAAACCCAAGCAACATCTACACAACCTCAACAGCAGACAGCAGAAACAGAAGGTTATCTGCTGGGTCCAGAGTTCTCGAAGACCAACATGGAGATAGGCCTCTTTGCCCACACCTAAAGCCTGCGCTTCAGCTTCAAGTCATCCTAGTTAGGCAAAACAAAGTTGATCCTTCAGCAGCCCCTGCTGCCGACTGACACACAGCCCAAAGCGGAGCTTCAGTTAAGTTCTGCACCAACGTTCTCATGATATTCCAAAGCTTTCTCCTACCGACCAAGAAGTTTCCTGTCTGACTGTGCACTTACCTGAGGCACGTAGCCCGTCTCCATCATGAGAAGATGTACGAGGACGATCAAGGCATCGGTGGCACTGGTGCACTCTGCAGAGTGGTACAGAGTTTCTAAGGAGTGGGGTATTTCACCATCAGCAGCTTCACTGCACAGCATGGGTTCAGAGGGATAGGAACCTGTGCCTTCCTCCAGATCAGCATCCTCTGGGGCTAGTTCAGAAGCAAATTCTAGGCTGGATTTTGCCTTAAAGGTAAAAAAAAAAAAAAAAAAAAACATTCATTCATTCAGAAAACTACACCTTACTTTATCTTAAATTATTCCTCCGCCTACTCCAGTCCTCTGAAAGACCAAATCTATGCTACAGACTTCCCATGCAATTTTCTCATTTCACCTTCATTTCCTAGCACCCCAGTTGCAAAAGGGGGTTATATAGAGATGCTTTGTCTTTTTCAAGTATTTATAGCACAAGACCTTCTTAAAACATTTGCCATTTTTTTAAACTACCTGAATACAAATTAATAACAATGTATGAAAATTTCGGGTGAAATCCCTCAACACATACAGGAGTAACCTACTCACTGTGGCATCACCATTTATTTAAGCTGAGCCCACGTGCCTGGCAACTACCACAACAACTCAGACGCCTTATAACCACCTGTTAAACTGTCCTTCTCCCAATAACAGCAATGCCTGCAACAACTAAATACATTCTTTTCAGATTGCCAGAAGACTGTGTTTTGGGGTTTTTTTTGTTTACTTTGGGGTTTTGCTTTTAAAAAAACAATACTTAGTTGCTTGGAAATCTCTCATCTTTATTTTGGAAGAAAACATGAGGCTTCCTTATCTTGCCTTCAAATACTGAGATAAAACAGAGATTTGTGCCCAGCTGAATGTGGTCTGACTGACAGGTGTAAGCAGTTTGCCTGCTTACAGTACCATGTAAGGGCTATTTATCCTGATAGGAATGAATAAAGCACTTGTCTCACTGTATTCTCACCTTAACCTTTATTTCCATACTTTAATAATTACTGTAATTAAGTTTAAAAAATAAAAGTTATTTTTATAAATTATAATCTTAAAAATGTAAATTAAAAAATTAAATGTGTATTACAATAATTTACAATTATTGTAATTAAAATTGTAAAGTATACTTATGAAAATTTCTCATGTAAGAGTTGTATTAAGGGATGGTTTGTATTTGAAATTAGTTCCAAAATGAAGGACTGCTTGCCTTGCAAGAACGCAGGAAAAGCCCTTCTTCCCAAATTCTCAAGTTCCTTGTTAAAAGGACAAGATCTGACAACGAGGCAGGCCATGGCACTAGGCTGTACCTGGAGAGTCTCCTCCAAGAAAACTCCTAGACAAGACTCCTCTCAGTAGTTGGTGGAAACTGTTAACTACTCAATTTATTGTCCACGTTATTGGGGGGAAAAAAAACATGACAAAGCATCCAAAAGATGCACCTATTTGCTGCACCACGCACGCAGGGTCATATAGATGTGTATCTGCAGGCATGAGGTGGGAGCTATTTCAGCAACTCAAGTTTCATGTATGAGCCAGGCAGGTATTTTGTTCTATGACAAACACCCTGAATTACAGGGAACTGTTACAACCCTTAGAAAGGAACTGTGCTCTCATCTAGCAAGTGGTATTTCAGACAGGCTATATTTACTTCATTGGTATCTAGAATCATTTTGACATCTAGAATCAATTGCCTTGAGACGTCAGTAGGGAGTTAGGCAACAAACGTACTTCTAACTTCCTTAACCAAAGTGCAGTTCCAGCAAAAATGTCAGATCTGAAACATCTCAGAACCTCTGAACTAACTTCCATGGCATAACTAGAATAGAGACAAATTGCCAGCCAAACAACTGGTTACACATTAAGAGCCAAATATTCTAAAAATGTTCTCGACTAACAAGTATAGCAACTGGCTCAAAAAGATACCTCCTTTCTTGCCCTGTGTTGTACAGGTCAATTCTCACTGACTTACCTTATCAACATCATTCTTTTGAACTTCTCCCTGAACTTCCTGGCTGTCAGGTAGCCCATTCTGCCTTCCTTCTTTTGGGCTACTGGCCTGACTTTTGTGGGGGATCGAGGTGGACGGTTCTTGACCATTCTGGAGTAGAGCAGGAGTAGGAGATGAGGGAGGAGGCGGGCTGGGTTTTGCATCTGCTTCTTCTAGTAATAAACATATCAAATCACCAGAAACGATCCCATAGGACGCCAAGGTCTTCTCGTCTTCTGTGAGAGCATCCTTGTTGTTCAGAGTTATTGAGAACTGTGTGTCAGCGCTACAAAGAAACAGAAGTGAAATGGGCGGTTAGCTCCATCTGAGTAACTACACAGAGGTATGGTAAGAAACGCTTGCTACTGACGTCCTGTTCCACAGGCTTTGATCCATTAATAAATTGCTATGGGGAAGAGTGGGGAAAAATTAAGGGTTATGTTATAAAGTGATTCCCTCACTTTTTTTTTTTTTTTTGTTTGTTTGTTTTTTTTGTTTGTTTTTCTCGGAGCGCATTTCAAACCGCTGAAGCTGCTTGCCGGGCACAACCTCATACCCAGCAACTGCGCAGGAAGCAGACAGGAGGAACCGAGCAGGGGCCTTCCGAACTAAGGCACACCGCGCCCGGCAACACGCGCCTCAGGCCCGGCCCGGCCCCGCGCCCCGCCGCGGCCCGCCCCGCGCTACCTGAAGCCCCAGGCGGGCAGGAGGTCCCCGCGCAGCTGCGCGCGCAGCTCGCCCAGCCGCGGCTCCGCCCCCGGCACCTCCAGCGGCGCCGTGCGCCTCTGCAGCCGCACGCGCAGCTTCATGGCGGCGGCGGGGGC
>JAVCKT010025509.1:0-27675 GCA_032273925.1 Rhynchotus rufescens | reverse complement strand
ACTAGGTGTGTGCAAAGCAGGAGCTATGGGAAAGGATTTCTGCTGTCACACTTTGGGTCGAAGTCAACCTTTTGCTCTGGAAATTTGGGAGGAGGTTGTCCCTGCGGAAGCGATTACCCTCCTGCAATATCTAGCACTTCTCCCTTGAGCATTTGGTCCTGCCTTTTCTCCAAAAGTGGACTCTGAACTGGGCGGACCGCTGCTACGGAAATTTGCGGGTTCCAATCACAGAACAGCAGTTTCCTTGTTTGCAGGAAGGAGGAACAAAACGGGATTTGATTATCTTTGAGGATATGTATTTTCCTTTGGTGCAGATACGTGCTATCAATAGATTTGGAGGTTTAACTTCCCCGTGCAAAAGAGCAAGCTTCACAGAACAACCACACTTTGCAGTTCCCCACTGCAGTTTTCCAGGAGCGCCGGCAAGAGCTGTCCCCGAGCCACAAGCTTCCCGCTGCCTTCAGCACATCTGGGGTGGGAACAGCCCCAGCACCACTGACACGCTCCAAGACACACAACCACAGGTTCTCCATCTACTGCTCTGCACACAAACTGCCTCGGCCTCCCCTATACCCTGTCTCTCTGCTGGCAAGAAAAGGAGGCTCAGGGACTCGCTCAAAGCCACAGACATCTCCCCTTTCCTTGGAGCAGAAGTCCTGACCTAGGGATGAAGCCAGCACCCACGTTTTACCCACTGTGGGCAAGCACGACTGTAGGTGCATGTGGGACCACATCAGGGCAGACGGACTTGAAATCCACACTGGGAATCCCAGCTCCTGAAGCACACTTGAATCAGTCATGGATTCATTTCAGTTAAGAACCAAGGTGAGAGGAACCAAACAAGCCCTAGAGAAGCCTGGAGCAACTTAAGATATCTCCCCTGCCTGGCCTATAGAGGTTTTTTACCTGGCAGTTCTGGTCAAAGGGGATGATGGAGGTGCCAGCGCTGTGCTGGAAGCTTGGTGCTGAGGAGCTCTCCCACATCCCAGCACACTAACCCTCATCGGAGGGCATGAACCCCAGCACCAGCGAGGAAGGACAGCAGAGGAAGTCAAGTTCTTAAACTGCTAGCCTCTATCTGCCAAAACTGCGTCTATAAAACAGCCACACTGCACATTTATCTTGGGATGAAGCCAAGTTTAACCTGGGACTTGCAGTGAAGCATCTGAAGAGCACTAGGACAGTGCCCAGCTTCACCTCGGCTTTAGGCTCATGATTTTGACATTGCCTGCTCCTGTCTGGGCTCACAGGCTCCAGGGGACTTCCAATATCCAGCGTTCCCATTAGCATTGGTCTGCCCAATGCTGGGAAGCCCAAGAGCAGCTTTGGAGGATCATCAGCCTTCAAGTAATTTAGTCTGCAGACTCTCAAAAGCTACCAGGGAAACACAGCCTGAACTGAAACAGGAATTTCATCTCACCTGCAGACATCCCAGGAAAGCTCACACTGCTCTAAGTGCTTTTAAACACACAGAAATCTGTGACTTACTTGGTCAGAATTTCTAGTCTTGGCTAGCGGGTCTGGGACAAGGGCTATGGGAAGATGAGATCCACAGGCACTATGAGCTCCATACTGACCCGCCCAACCCATGGGCTCCTAACTGCTCTTATAAAAAGCGCACTGAACTATTAGTCTCCCTGCAAGCTCTTTCTAAATAAACAGTGAGTAATTAACAGGGCATTTGGGCTGGGGCAACTCCTCCGGCACTGCTTTAAACTCCTGAGGATGACTGCATCCAGCTTGTCTTTACCGGCCCCCGTGTCATCACTTCTGTACAACACCAGGATTCCCAACGTGACCTAGCTCTTGGCACTAGCTCGCTCAAGAACGGGAATGCTCTGTCCTCCCTGCACTTGCTGCTCCCCAAGCGGAGCCGCTTTGCAACGCGCGGCATCTGCAGCATCTTTCCCACCTGCTCCAGCTGCAACTCCTTCGTCCTGCCAGTCCTTCTGAGCGCACGTGGCCACAAAGCGACACCATGTGCGACAGCACCAGCTCCCTCCAGCTTTTAACACCTGCCACCCCTGGCTCTTTTGGGCAATCCCGCATTCCACCCCGGACAGGGAAGCCCCAGGATGCAGGGTGCGCAGCGCGGGTACCTGCTGTTGGCCTGGGACGTCCCGGCCAGATCAAGGGTGGCCGCGGCGCGGAGCGACTCCGGGGAGATCTCACCCGGCGGGCTTGCAGGCTCCAGCTTCGTTGGGTCTTTGGTGAATTTGCTTCCTGGTCGCCGTCGTGCAGGGCGATGTGTAATTAAAAGCAAAGCCATAATTAATGACCTGATGACATCCAGTTCCTTCCTCCCGCAGAGATTCCCAGCCCTGCTGCCAATGAGAGCCCCAGGAATGGAAATGTCTCGTACTATAGTGGGGGAAAGGATGCAACTGGTCAGCAAGGAGCGAGGAAAAGAGGCATTTGGTCACCAAGAGAAACCTCCCCTTCACCTTCCTCAGCCCTCAACAAGCTGAGAGGCCATAATGAAACCTCGACAATGCCCTGGGGGATGGAAAGAGCGATCTGAAGACCGGTTAGGAAATGAAAAAAAAAAACAGGGAAGGCGATGGATTGGTGCTCGGAGGAGGTGGGAACGAAGCAATGCTGCCTAGATGCATAAACACCCTCTGGAGCACCCTTCACCAGCCTTAAAGCCCCCTTGGACACTCCATCCGTGGGAAGATACCAGCCACGGGAATGCAGAGCCTTCCACGGGGACGGGAATGGCAATAGCCCCTGTGGCAACACCAAGTCTTAAGGACATTATCTATTCACCGACAGGCAAAGAGCTCCTTTTAATCGTGCTTCCGCTGGACTCGAGCCCTCTGCTCGCATCCCGAGCAGCCACCCAGGGGAGCAGCAGAAACAGGCAACGTTGATTAACGGGCGAGCAGAGCCGCCCGCAGCCGCTCGAGCCGCTGGCCCCGCCGCAGTGTCGGAGCCGCAGCGGTGTCCGCGCCGCAGCGGCACCTCCTGACTCAGCAGCTGCTCCGGCAGCGCCGGAGCTGCTCATTCCCATCAACAAAACGCAGTGTGAAGCTCCCACGGAGCCTGCGGGCTGCCTCCGCAGGCTCACAATGGAATGGGGCGCTTTTTCCCAGTGTTTCTCGCGGCAGAATGCGGAGGGGGACAGCGGCACCAAGCTCTTCCTCACGCGCGAGCGCTGGGATCAGGGCTTCCCACTATCCGCCTCATTTTATGGACTACAAACCATTTCTAACGGCTTTAAAGGCAGAGGATTAAATGTGTACGGGGAGAGGGGAAAAAAAAGCAGAAGAAACCCCCCAGGATTTTGTCCCTGATAACACTGATTCTTGTTCTTTTATTTTAAAAGCAGTTAGTAGCTGGATAATGTAAGCACTTTTTAGCAAAAAAAAAAAAAAAAAAAAAAAAAAAAGGCTGATTTACTGATTTACCAGTGAGGAACCAGCAGTGATTTTTCTTCCCCATGAAAGCACAGAAATGTGTCATGTGCTTCCTGTAGATGAAATTCGCCCTGGCGCAGAGCGCCAGCCCAGCCTCATGCACCACGTATTTCCCACTTAATTCTCCAAAATGATATTTGAGTGGTACACGGGGCTTGCGTGGACCCTGGGCAAAAGCAGACCTTGCCATGCCAAGGAGTGATGCAGAGAGGAGGCTTTTCCTCCCTGAATATCTTTACCTACATCCTGCACTTTCGCTATTTACAGGCAATGTTATTACAACCCAACAGTCTGTCAATCTGCAAGCAATAAATGAAGCAACATTATGAACATACCTGTAAAGATTCTCTCATCAAACATCCTGGGGGGGAAAGAGAAAAAGAGGAAAGAAATCAGTGCTTCTAATGATTTTGCTTTAGATTTAGTATAAAACCAAGTCAAAATATTGTTATTTTACTAATTTCATTTAAAAAATAACAACTTCAAGCTTGTTGGGCCACCAAGCAATCTTACAGTATGGGTTTTTCAACTAAAGTACCTTTACACCTACTTACAAGTCATTCTCTTCATTTAATTAACTTATTAAACGGGCTTGGCTTTACCAAAAAGGGAACCAAAGTAGCTGTTGTTAGGTTTTTCCTCATTGTAGACCATTCAACAATTTCCATTGGAGTGAAGCAGAAATATCTACACTCTTTCCATCTTGGGGGGGAAAAAAAAGCTATTTTGGACACCAGGCTTCTCCTGCAGGTGGTATTTCAGAGCTGCCCGAGACGTCTTGCATGGAAGTGCTCAGAAGAGCAAAGCTTGCTCAGATAGGAACTGTCAGCAGAAGCAGGAAGGAACCAGATCTCAACTGAGGATACAGATCCCTTGAAACACTTTTCAAGAAAGATATTTCTGCTTTTTTTTTTTGAGAATAAAAATATATAATATTTCTGCAACGGTTTGGTTTTTTTCCATCCCAAAATCCCAAATTGCAATCCCTCAGAGTTTTAAAATGCAGGCAGACCAGGGGACAACAGGAACGAGGTTGGGGCACATGGGCACCCTCTGAGCTGCAAAATTCAACCACAAATTCTACCAGCAGGGCTGGCACTGCTTCTGCAGTGAAATCCTCCTTGCCCTTCCTCTGTGTGGGCAAGCCTCGTGGGACACAGCAACACTTCTGTAAATGCAATCTTTCCAGACATTTAAAACTTCTTTGCTTTTAGGATGCCCAATTCCTACTGATTGCAGTGATTTTAATGCCCTCAAGAACCCTCGCCTCGTTTTGTCCTTGCTTAGCTGCACAACACAGGAACATCACCACTTTGGTACAGACAGGGACCTATTAAATATATTACAAAATGAGACTCTCCAACGGAGGAGCAAGGAGGGATTGCATGCTGTGCACATAACCAGGAAAGCTCCTGCCCTCTCCCTATCCCAGGGCAAAAGCAGAAACTGGGATACAACATGCTGTACTTAGCTAATGAAAAATATCCAAAACGTAGAAAAATACCCCACAAAAGCACAAGGTTGAGGGCATTTCAGCAGGACTTTGACTGCAGTTGAAGTGTCCTGTGCACCCAAAACACAGGGTGGCAAAATCCCTGCCCGCCCAGCCTTGCCACCACGCCACCACTACAGCGGTGACCGTGCTCATGTGGCTCCTGACGGGCACGTGGCTCAGCCACAGTGTTAGCAAAGAGGCAAAGAGATGGAAAAACAGGTTTTGGTGAAAAAAAATAGTGCCTTCCTTATGTGTGCACAACAACCATTTAACTCGTTGCAAGAAAGAAGGGTAGAACGTATTTTAGATAAAAAAAAAAAAAAAAAATTGTGCTTTTTAATTTTTGCATTCCCCAGTCACCTCTGAGGTGTGGCAATTTCCCCTCGGAGCCGAGGGCATGGATCCGTCTTGGAGCAGTCGTTCCCTGGAAGCCTGAGCAGCGAAGTGGCTAAGGCAGCACTGCCAGCTGAGCAAAGGGAAGAACCAGACCCCGAGAGCCAAACGTGCCCTAACGATGACATTAATGCTGCAGAGACCACCAGCTCATGCCCGGAGACTACATTCAGAAGAGAATGTAGTCCTGACTCGACGGGGGGCACCCCCGGCTCGCCACGTACCTTTTGATGACAAAATGGATGTTGTGCCTCTCCTCCAGGATCCGCTTGAGCTTGGGGACGCCGTAGGTGCACGGTCTTTTGAAGGGGATTTTATCGGGGATGCCGATGATTTCCACGGCCTCGGGGTCACAGGCAATCTTCCGGTAGGGCACGGGAACCATGTGGTCTAAGCCCAAGGCTTCAGCTGCAACAGCAGCACCCAGCGTTGGCTTAAGCGTGCGCCAAGCAATCCAAGCCCAGCCAGGCGGCCCTGTCCCAACACGCTTCCCTCATGTACAGGTGAAAAGCAGCAGCCAGGATAATTGCAATCTCCTGGTTTTCCACCATATCAATATTAAAGAGGGGCAGCAAAGCCTCCCCCTTGCCCGTGGGACTTGGGCATGCTGACTGCCCCCCACCCATGCTGCCTTTCCGCCCTGGGAATTAGGGTGGAAGTTAGGAATTCCTCAACACGGGGGATGCCAAAGGGAAATATTGACATAACCTTAAGAAGCAAGGCAGCGACCGGGAGCTGCTGGGCTACGGGTGTTAAAGAGAGAAGGGAGTTGTAGCATATGGCTTCTGCTGCTGTGTTAGGGAACAAAAATGATTGCTATATAATGATATGCAAACCACAAGCACTGCAGATGCATAATGGGATATTAACTCCTACTCACCATATCTGCTGTTAAACAGAATTTGCACGCACTCCCTAAGGGTGTTGATATCTTCAGTTTCTTTTATAAAACTGTCCCACTTATCTATCAAAACAAAATAAAAGAAATAAGGAACTTCCATATGGTTCACAGGCAGCAGATGTACTTTTCTCTTGCGAGGTGCTGAGAAGCAGAAACCAGGCTTTGCTGCTTTAAAAATAATCATTTCCCCCTTCCTTCCTTCCTGCACGAGCCCAGCAGATAGGGCCTGGGCTTCCCCTCAACCTCCCCTGCAGCCACGTGAGGGACGGGCGCCAAAGAAACGACCCCCTAGAAGCTTTCAGCCCCCCAAAACCCTACAGGAGAGGACAAGCTCTGTATGCAAAGCACCCTCGAAGCACGCAGCAACTTCACAAAGCAGCTTTTTGGTGCCATCTCTTTCTCAACTTTCCCACCCCCTTTTTATCCGGAGGGTTTTGTGTGAACACGTCAGCGTTTGAGGCCCATGCGTTCCTTAGGCGCAGCCTAAGGTGGGCAAGCAGAGCAGCCTCCTCCCTCCTCGTGGGAAGCTGCTCGTTGTCCTCTGGGCACCTTGGTCCCGCCAACCAAGGCCTGGACTCAACGGGAAGGGAAATCCTCCGTTGTGACATCTGCCCTGGCCCCCACTCGCACCCCAGCGCCCGCGGCGCACATACCTGTCTTGTCATGGACAATGGAGAAGAGGATGCGCTTGGAAGAGTGCACGTTCTGGATGAGGGGCCCCCCAGCGCCCGCTGCTTTCTGTCCTGGACACAAGGAGAGACAAGGCCAAAGGGATGATAAGAGGCAAATCGAGGCAGGTGCAAGGGGCAAGAGGTGCTCTGGGCTTCCCTGGGGACACCTGAGTGCCACCACCTGCTGGTGACACGCAGGGTGGATGCAGGGCAGCGTCCCTTACCATCTAAGGGCAACACCAAGACCGGGAGTCCCACTAAGCCCCATCATGTGCCTCCAAACTCCTTAACTCTCCTCACAGGGTAGCACCCATCACTTTGATGAGAGCCTTCATGAGGACCTTTCATGAGTGCCTTTCATGAGGACCTCGAATGCTGCCAAGGGACAGATGAGGACCTCCAGAGGAAGCAGCTTGAGACTGTATCTTGGGGCTTTGCTCACCTCCAGGGGAGCATATGGTCACATTAAGGGCAAGGACCAACCTCCTGCAGCTCCGGAGAGCTGGGAATGACCCACACTCCATCACCTTGGAATGGAGCTGGGAATGACCCACACTCCATCACCTTGCCTTCAGAGACCAAGGTGAGCTGGAAATCGCTCTGCAGGTTCAGGGCAGCCAGGCTGCACCCTCAGAGCAGTGGGAGCTTCCCCCTCCACCGCACCATGGGATGCACCCATGCTACAGCAGCACAGTTTGAGACCACCCAACCACGGAGGTCTCTGCCCTTTCCACTTCGGTGGCCTTTGCACCAAGCCCTCCTCCGAGAGCAAACTTAAGGCTATTACCACAGCAGTCGCTGTACTCCTGTGAGGAAGGCACCTTCAGGTCTCCTGAGGGCCTGGCCATCAGCACCTCGCTGGCTGCATTCACCCCGTGCACGACGGAAGACACCTCTTGCTTTAGGTCCATGGCAATCTGCGTAGGCAGCGAGACACCATATAAGAAATTGGTCATGGCTACAGCGGACGGAGTGTCTTGACTGGTGGATTTAGCGATCTGGTTATTTGCAACGGGCTCCCGGCCGCCTTTGGACGCTAGGGAGGTACAATTCAACTCTACACTAGGGTTCGGCTCTCTGCTGGGCTCATCCGCTGGCCTAAAGGGGAGAGAAAGAAGAGAAGAGGAAAACACAGGTTCCTTCAGGTCCACACACTGCAACCAGCTTCGGCAATACATGCTGCGACCCACGCGCGCCGAGAGCTGCCGTCCTGCCCAGCTCCTGCCGCAGGCAGCGTGAGATTCACTTGCCACCATGATGCTCTGCAATTGGAAGCAGAAAACTCCTTGAAACGGGCTGAAAGATCTGTCTAGAAACCTGGAGGCACCAGTTTCAGACGCAAGCTGGGCTGAATCAAAACTGCTCACACTGTTGGCCTTCTTGGGCCAACGTTTAGGTAGATGCAAGCAGGACAAATAAGCTAGACAAGCAAAAATTGGAAGATGGAAGTGTCCACGAGTCATGTCCAGGAGGGTGGAAAGTTAACATTCTTTTTTGTTTGTTTGTTTCTAAAACTACAGCTGCCATCTAAATTCTTCCAACGTTCTCCTGCAGCCCTCTGCACCATTTTCTCCTATGGCAAGTAGGTCTCATAACAGTTCAAAAGGGTTATTAGCTGGGGCAAACCAGTCTAGCTTTGTAACTTGGGGCATTTAAGGAGTAAAACTATCAGTGGGACCTTACCCATTGACATTATGGACGTTCTCAGCTCTAAGGACTCATGACAAGACCAACAAGGACCTCAACCAATCCAAGGACGAATTTCACACCAAGGACACGCATGCTTTACATGAGACACGCAGCCATCATTTCAAAAATAGCTCGTTGTACGTGTCCTACTTTTAGCCATCTCTGAGTTTTCAGAAGTGCCGTACCTTCAAAATGAGTATTTGCTGGTGCTCAGCATTTCTCTGAATTGAACCAAGGTGCCTGAAGACAGGCAAACTTCAGGAGAACAGAAATCTGAATCTGACAGTTCCTTGTGAAAACATGTTCCAAACAGCCTGGAGAGTTCATTCCCCTCCATTATCCCAACCCTTCCCTGTCATCTGGTGTAAAATATTCATTTCAGCATAGAAAGAGGTTTAAGGCATTTACATTGGGAATGTCTTTGGTGACGAGACAGCACTTAGCTTAACACAGATGAGCTTTTGGTGGAGACATAAAGAGTGATGTGGTTAACCTTGCACGCTTAGATGCAATTATTAGGTCTCCTTCCCATTTTCACTTAATAGAAATAAATAATCTTGAGCCCACTAAACACTGATAAATCTCTCTCTCCAAGGCTGGGTATTGCAAGGATGGAGCTACGTGGCAGGGATTGGAGGTCTCTGATGGGGGGAAAACAGAGGGCTAGGAGCCAAAATACCACGCGTGCCACGGTGGCATTGCTGCGGACCCAGACATCCGTGCCCTCCATCCCCTCGGGGCGCTCCTGAAGTTACCTTTTTAGCCTGAACCGGATACTGTGGCTGTGCTCTAAGATGGCCATCAGAGATTTCACGTCGTACTCCATGGGCTTCTTGAAGCTGATGCCCTCAGGCAAGCCAGCGACCGCCAGCAATCCCGGCTCTTTCAGGAACCTCTCATACGGCAAGGGCACCACGCTGCTCTTCCCAACGGCTTCACCTGGGGGACAGGCACAAGGACACACGACAGAAAATCACTGGCCTTTCCAGACAAAGTTTGCAACCTCCTGCAGCCACAACAGGGCTGTAGGAGAAGATGTGACAGCCAAGAGACGTGACAGCACCAGCACGCCACAACTGCTCCCTCCGAGCAGCTATTAGAACGAGATCATTTCCTAAGTCAGCATTTAGAATTGAAGGATCTGTGAGCATTTTATAAACATTAATTAATAAAAATCTCAGCAAATCCAATAAGCAGAAGGCCCTAGGTTTCACCATAAAATCTTTAGCCAGGCCCCTTGGCACAGCCCCAGGCTCTCACAGCGATGCTGGTTTGTGCCAGCCCTGGAGGGAGCTGACATCTGACAGAGGGAGGATTGAAGGGTTTGCACTGATTTTGATCTTGTGTTTACCGAAACATTTTGGGGATCTTACTTTCGTACTTTCTTATTTTACTTGCTGGTAGAAAGCCCTGAGTTTCCTTCCATTTGACACTTCAAAAGTATTGTGAGCATCGACACATTTGAATGCAAAAGACCTTCAGTGGTCTGAAGAACCTCTCAAGAAATCTCACCACTTCCCCTTGGCAGGAGGACACGCAGTTCATCCTCACGTGAGAGCCCCAAACACACAGCACTGGCTCAGTGACACAAGAAAAGCACATGTATCTTTGCACCTTTCACAGCAAAATCACCCTGAGGAACAGGGAACAAGCTGCTTCCACTTCTCCCATCAGTGAAAAGCAACCATTTCCGAGAGCATCACAGTTGCACAGAGGTTTTCTGAAACAACTAGAGGCTAGGTGCCCAAACCTGGCATGCTAAAGGGAGTCTCATTTCCAGATAAGGCAATTCCTGATAAAATAAGCCCCTCAAATCTTTCGAGAAGAGCCAAAACCCTTGAGCTGCTCCCCCTTAGAGAAAAAAATTACTTTGGAAACCAACCGAAACCACTGCAACCAATAAATCCAGTGTACAAAGCATGAAGCAGAAGAGAAGAAATAGCTGTGCATGAATGTGACCTGTCTGGCAAATCAATATCCAGCTGCAGAACATCTGGCTACATGGCAAGGTTTCCACTCCTTTATCTCCACTCTTTTGGGGATCTCACTCCATGCACTATGGCCATGCTAAAGAGAATATGGGACCTTACAATAGCTGTGGCATTTTATACTGTTTATTTTCTTTTTTTTTTTTTTTTTTAACCTGCAGAACATCTTACAGAAATCCTCAAAATCTTGTGGCACTGTCAGTAAATCCTTATTAAAAGTGACTTCTTCAACACGTTCTTTGAAGCAACGCACAGTAACTAACGATGTGAGACTTGCACAAGCCACCAAGGTTCCTTATAGCTGGGACGGATAATGTTTTAATTAAGCCAATAACAGAAGTTTCAAAACAAACCTTTGAACCACAACACTGCAAGAACATTTTCCAAAAGCTCGCAAGGTGCTAATTGATTCCTTGCCTCAATGCATCCATTTGAGCATGTTTTCACTCCCCATCATCACACCCCTTGGCCTTGCTGGCACTTGGGGAAGCCATGGGCAATGCCCACAGCACCTCCTTATCTATCCAACGCTCATCAACTCCCGGAATATATTTTTATGGGGAATGCGTTACTGTCAAAGTGACCTTCAGCCAGCCTCATGCTGCCACAGGGAGGCTCATGGTTTAGCTAAGGAGAGACAATAATGATCATTAATGCCTGTTTAATAGAACTCGGCGGTAATCAGTCATTCCAGTGGCGTGGAGATTACCGGGCTCTGGAGGGAATATGTGATCTTTTGGGCTGCACATTTGCTAAGATTTGTTTTCAATCCCTGTTGATGGGAGGCAACTGAAAGGATAAAGGAGAGAAAGAAAGCAGGAGAAAGATAACTGTTAATTTTCAAGAGCCCTGTCAGTACTGGAAACAGAATCACCCTGAGGAATCTCCTATCTTTGGAGTCAACCAACACATGGGCTTCTCCATGTCTGAAACAGAGAACATGCCCCAGGGCCTACAAACACGCCCCTCGCTTCTCAGCAAAGCCACCTTCTCCCCTAAAATCAGGGGAAGATGCTATTGCTCAACCCCTAAAACCTTCCAAGTTAGCATAACCCAAGTCAGGTCCTCCTTCTTTGGCTGAGGGAAGATCTACCTGCCAAAGAGGAGTCTCCGCCCAGCAGATTGCACCACATAAAGACTCAACTATCACAGAAACAGCTTTTACTTTTCAAATTAGTAGGAAAGCACCAAGGCTAGATGTAGACCTGTGTCTTCTGGTGGCAATGGCAAGGCCCTCACCACCAGCCTGGGGGTTCCAACCTTCTTCTGCCATGTCCTTCACCTAAGCAGCACCTGATCCCATCAGCAGCAGCAACAGCCAGCAGCATGAAGCAAGGCACCACGGTGGGCCTAGGACATCCCTGCTGGAAAGGGCTCCTTCATTGGGGACCTCATCCAGCTTGTACCCGTTCCACATGGAAATGCACCCCCACCATGCCTCAAAAACCACAGAGCTTCTCCAAACTGCTTCTAATATGAGTGTTTTCTATGCTGGGGATCCAAATGCAAGTGCACTCTGGTCATGTTTTTTATACAATTAAACATTTATATGATATAAGAATAATTCACGTATTCTCAAGAGGCCTTTAAAACGTAGCTTGCTCTCAGCAGATGGATAACAAAAACTCCTCGTTCAGCGTAGGGATCTAACCAGCTCTCTAATGAAATTCCTAGCTCATTCGTTTGGCTTTTCTGCACTTCCCTTTCCTTGTGACTTGGGCTGAGCCTTTCAAAGGCAGAGAGAGGATTTGATTACCCTCTTTAATGGGAATATCTCGTCCAAGTCCTTTAAGTGGTTTTAGAAAACCTCAGCTTCCGATCATTAGTGTCCTTCCCCCAGGGAAGGAACGTAGTGTCTCCCTCGCCTGTCTGCAAAACCCGCAGCTCCTTTGCTGGGCGAGCTTTAAAAAGGGAAAAACATCAGCAAAAACTGCCCCATCTTCGGTAGGAGACATAGGATAAAAAGAAACCTGAGCTTAAAGCAACAGGAGAGCTGAGCTTGGAGGTAGGGGCTGGAGCACAGCTCAGCTCCCGCTGGAAACTGTAGCGGCCCCCAAATCTCTGCAGATTGGGCCCAGAGGGAGCTCGGCAACCCGGCGGGTTACACATCAACCACCATATGGTCATCTACATTTTAATTGCAGAATCTTTATGGCTAGGGATGATGCATGTGCTGGAACGGGACCAGCTCACATCTTGGGGCTGAAGCTGTGGGGCTGCCTGCTAGGAAAAGCATCTTTTTCCTTTTAAGCAGGCTAGCTGTAGGAATGAGCGAGAGTGCAAGCACTTGCAAAAGAGGGGTCATAGGAGCGGTGTTAGGGATAAAAGTGCATTTAAAAAAAAAGGGAAAATCACATTTGGAGCATGCAGCGGCTGACAGAGTGCGCTTCGCCTGCAGGGTAATTTTGGTTTTGGCACTTAATGACCAGTGTGGGGAATCACTTCTTTCCTTGTTTGCCTGCAAAGGAGAAGGCCACGTGTGGACCCAGTTCCAAAGCGCCATGCACGTTAGTCTCTGGGAGCCCTGGTGCTGCCCAGGGCATAGGATGTCCCACGACGGCTCCTCGGCATCGGGGAGCCTGGTGGCTGCGGCAGCAAGCAAAATCCCCAAATGGAATCGTGAAGGTTCTTACTATAAAGCACATCAAACACTTCCTCTACCATCTTCCTGAGGAGGTAAACGTCTGATCCCTGCTCCGGCGAGACCCGGAGCGCGTTCCGCCCGCAGTCCTTGGCTTTCCTGGGCACATCCACATCCTGCTCCTTCCTCTGCTGGAGCCCTGTGGGAGAGAGGGGACAACGTGGGAGACGCTAATGCCACGGCAGCTTCGACTGGGTGAGGTTTGTCCCCCTGGTTCATTAACGCTTCCTCCCTCCATCCCCATGCCAGAAAAAGGGAAAAAAAAAGGGCAAGAGAGGAGTAAGATGCCAAGACGGTGCGGACACGCTTCAGTCCCACACGCCTCTCCCTGCCCTGGATTTTGCACATTCGGCTCCGCTGAAACCATTGTGATTAATTGGCCGACGTATTTCTTTCCCCTGTTTTCAATCTGCTTAGCCTTCAATCTCCCCGGAAAGAAAATCCGCCTTTCTGGGAGGCTTTTTTACCCTTCAGTGTCACGTAGCTCTGTAATGCCAGCTATTTCCTGCTAATTTCCCCCATTAAACCTCAAATAAAGCATATCTTCGGCAACGACTTCCTTGCATCTCTAAATACACAGAAAATTAAACACTACAAGTGCATTATTGCCATTCTATCTAAACCTATTCACAAGGGATTTTCAGTGGCAAAGGACTAATTCTTTCATCATACTCCACAGGCTCTCACCAGCGATCCGCCTGGATGCTGCTTGACTACTTAAGGAGGAACTTGCAGATCCCTTCTGCTTGGCGTTGCAAACAAGCCCCTGTGCACAGAGGAAATCCAGTTACTGCTCTTTAAATGGAGTTGTGGCTAAAACCTATCCGGGTGATGTAGGAGGGCAGTAAGCAGATGGTGCTTTGCTGAAGGAAGCTTCCATCGCAGTGCAGCATCGGCACTGTAGAGCTGCAAGAAGATTTTGGAGGGTGAAACAGGCAGCAGGACCGGACCTGCTTAACACAGCAAGCTTCAGATAGGCCTCAAAACCAGCTTGTCTTGGGATCATTAAGCTCGATTTTGGCCTGGGTAACAGAGGAATGTGCCCCGGTTGGGTGAGAGGTGCAGGGATGCGCCACCGCCCTGGACAGGTCTGCTTGTGCAGGGATGCAGATGTGCAGCCCTCAAAGAGCGGGAGCAATCAGATGCCAGCTCGTAGCCCAGCACAGGAGCTGCTGTGGCCAGTAACGGCAACTGTTCGTGGCTGCTGGACAGATGGGAGGTGTCCAGGCGGTCCTAACACCAGCCACTACCACAGGCATGGAAAAGGGGATGCCGATCCTCATCTACCCGGACAGTCTACACCACAAACACCCTCTAGAAATGGCTTGTTAAGGTATCTCAGATGCTCCGTGGCAACAGTTTGGATGCAAGAAGGATGGCAAAATCCTTAAAAAGACTTAAAAAATAAATAAATAAAACAGAGCAGTTCTGGGCCATGGATAGCATTGGTCAAGGGTACCCAGCGCAAGACAGGAGTGCCAGCACGGCTTCCTCGGCATGTGGGAGAGGGAGGCGATAACTGTCAAACGCAGGGAAAAGAAGCCACCCATGGAAAGAGAGTTTCCCAGGCTCTTAAGAAAGATTAAAACAAGAAAAAGTGAAAAAGAAAATAGCACACAGCTACATGGCACACGAGCGAGCCAACAGACAGCCGTGCTGTTCCACATCTTCCTTGCCATTTCATGTCCGCAGCTTTCTTGTTTAAAAGAAAGCCAGCTTCTCATGAACTTAACTTAGAACAGACCTCGATGTAACCAGCTCCGTTTTGCAGCTCTCTGAAGCCATCTGTTATCTCTGCGACCAGGCGGTGTCTGCCCCAAAGCGCCGGGCAGCATCTCTGTGCTCCCCGCTGCAGACTGCCCCTTCCTTGCTGGCACATCTCCGTCGCTGCAAGCCCGTGTTTTAGCACCCCAAACTCCACTGTCCCACAGCACAACTGTCCCCACCACCTCTGATGAGGCCACCAAAGCCCCCCGGCCACACAGGACCACCACTGGCAATCGGTCCGTGAAGTACAGCACAGAGTATCCTGCTTTCTCTTGGGCACAAAAACGCCCTTTTCTCCCTCAATATTTTATTGAGGGCTCCCCGTTGTTTCTCTGTGGCACAAGGAAACGCTCCCTGTAAAATATTCCTGACCCGGCTGCAAAGGCTGTGAAATCTAACTCGATTCACACCCACCCACGACTCTGCCCTCCTAGCCAGGCACCACTTCTTCCCTCTTTACATTCATCTTCATAATTGTCACGTCCCCCAGTACGTCGGGAAAGGCTGGGCTGGAGCTTCAGATAAATGAGCATGTTTGAGCGAGGTCTGTGCGCCCAGAGAAACACGGCTCGCTAGATAAGAGGCTTCTTATATCTTCCAGCGATGTCTGGTTTAGATTATTTTAGATTCTCTCTAAAGGGGCAGCTCGACTATAAATCAGAGGCATTTCCAGGGATGCTTTACAATGCATGCCGGTTGTAAGAGCTTTATGCACTGCAGTTGAGCCTTGGCCATTTATAATTCAAGACAGAGTTATCGTGTTTCACCCTGTCTCACATATCAGCTGCTTTGTCAGAGCCTCGTGATCAAAATTTTGTGATCGGTACCAAACGTTACAATTTCGTTTTCAGTGGGGCAAATTAAGCCAAAAGAGGGGAAATTTGGATATAATTGCAAGTGCCTTGGCACGTTTAGGCTTGCCTTAACACAGTGCTAGGTGACTGGCCACAATATACGTATACACATGTATATGCACAAACGCACAAGCACATATATATATTTCTTAAGGTGAGATTTGCAGGCAGTCATCAGACAACATGAGCTCTAGAGAGGCACAGTTAGCCTTTTATGTATTAGATTTAGCTTTCCCATGCTGCCTATCCGGTTGCAGCCGAAATGCTGAGTTGCTTTTCTGCTTCTGTACATGGTGGGAGGTGGGAAGGGGATGCGGCAGAATCACCCACAGAGGTAGAGACTTTCTTGCAATGCCTCCTGCCTAAAGACATCCACTTGGCAAAATTAAGTCCATCAAGACGGAGAATGAACGAAGGTGGCTTTCTAGGAGCTAAATAGGACAAAGTTCAGCATTTCCACCCCCTAGAAATGAGGGTGAGCAGAAGCTGAGAGCCGATCTGTGCAGGGCAGCTCTTCCACGGAGCCAGTGGCTGCAGGAGGCTCTGGGCAAGCCTCACTGGTGCTCCCAGCACATGTGCAAGGAATAACCCAAGCAGACAGTGACCCTGGCAGCTTTACAGAGCTAATGTTTTCACTACAGTGAACTGTGCTTGAGCAATTTCTCCATGGATTAAGCAGAAATATGGTTTCTATCAACACTAGGTCATGCATGTACCCAGAGAGATGCAGTTTGTTGCCTGCTACCTTGGTGTCCCTGCACAGGGCTGCAGCGCTCCGTGCAGTCAGTGTGTACAAACAAACCTGCTCCCTATGCTGCTTTTGAGCCCTTCACTGCTGCTGCAAGGGCACAGAAGCTGCTCCTGCCCAACGCAGCCCCTCCTCAGCACCCAAAGGCATAATACGCTGTGCCAACATGGGGCTCCTCTTTAAAATATTATTAAAAATCAAGCTTTTCTTCCTAGCTCACAACAGCTGCAGGGACTCAGGTGCAGAGCAAGATGCCAAAGGGCTGCAGCATTGGGTTTCAAACATCGAATGAACTGAAGTTCATCAAATTGTGCTTTCCATGCCCCAACCTAGAGGGTCACGCTGAGCAACCACCACACTGTGCAACCACCTGTCTCACCCTCTTAGGCTTTGGCTTGTCAGTGCAAAGCAAAGTCCCTTCCCAAAACATCACTCCCCAGTGCTGCCAGGAGAGGGGAAAGCCAGGGAAAAGCATCCATCAGCGTGCTGGGGATGCAGCCACCAGAGAACTGAGGTCATCCCTTGCAACGCACCTCCTGTTCCTCCTCTCACGTTGCCTCTGAAACCTGCTGGATGTCACCCCCAAATGCTATCCCCAAAACTTGGTCTTAATCAGCTGCCTTGGGCAGGCAGCTGAAACCACTCCACGTGATCCTCCCCGATTAGAAGTGAAGCACCCAAAACACTGAGCAGCAACAGGAGCGGATCATTATGGAGAAGGGAGACTGACAGATAAGAGCAACGCTCCCCTTTCGCTTCAGCCATGTTTGGCAACGTGCCAATGATGGGACATGACCAGCAAGGCTAGACTCGAGTTTGCAGGGAGAGGAGGACACTGACGGAGGAGGCAGGATGGATGTTGCCCCTGTGGGACAATTGCCTCAGGCGCGGCAATGTCCCTCTATGGAGCTCTCCTCTGCCTCTCTGGACACCAGAGAGCAGCTCCCAGAGGGTCTCACATGCAGTGGCAGACCTGGGTCTCCTGTCCTCCCAGGAGGGGATCAGCCTCGGACCAGGGATCTCAACACACCCCTCCTCACACACTGGCCTGGAAAGACCTCCCCGCTCTACGGCCAGCATCACTATTCCCGCTCCCCGCAGCCTGCTCTCGATCCTATGGTAAAGACCCAGAACTAGACAAAATTCTTGAGCTGCCCCACAACTTCCAGCTCCTAACTAACCACTAGGATGAACTATTTCTGGTAATTCCTGAAAATAGGTCCCCCTTGGCCCTAGCGGTGCTCTTAGCAGAATCCATCTACCCTCAAACTCCGCAGCATCCCACAGGGATAGACCTCTCCAGGCCATCACCCAGGAGTTCTGGTGCCACCTGAGCAAAGGGTTTGGCCCTTGGGGGACCTCAGCAGACACAAGTGACGTTCTGGATGCAGGTTTAGCCCTAGCTACGCTCTCCCCACCACCGCACAGAGATCCCATCCACCAGCAGAACTGGCCCAAGAAACGCGCCTGGCGCTGACCACCCGTGTCGGGGCAGACCCTCGGCTCCTCGCGGGGCTACTCACGGCAGAACTTGTGGAAATCGGCCTGCAGCTCCTTCCGCGCGCCCATGAAGAGCCTGCCCTTCTCGGTCCCCAGCACGAAGGTGCTCTCGGCGTGCACGGCGATGCAGGCCACCTCCGCGTTGAGCTTGGAGAGCGCCGAGCACTGCGGGCAGAGGCAAACAGCGGAGCCGGGTTCAAAAGGGAGGTTCTTCCTTGGGTCAACATTTGCCTTTATTTATTTATTTATTTATAACGCCTCAAACTGTTTAAATATTTGAACAACTTTAGGATGCCACAAAGCCTTGGACACCTGAAATGAAGCTGCTGAAATCAGAAGTTTATCCTAGCATTTGGTTTCAATTACTCCCACCACAGAAGTAGCTGTTTTATACATTCCTTTCTTTTAAATAAACCACTGCCTTAAAGAAACAATCCCTAGTTTTAATACATAAAATATATATATTTATATATTATTTATATCTCTATATATTTATATATTATATATTATTAGCATATACTATTAATATATTAATATATATTATGTATTAATATACTATGTATTATGTATTAATATTATATTTATAATGGGGGAAATAATCCCCCGTTATAAAATAAGGAGCATGGGAATCTTATTTCAGCTGCAGAACACTGCCAGGTCTATGGTAAAAATCTGGATTAGGCGAATGATTCTTCTCATGCGGTTATGCAAAACATTAAGGAGTTGGAAAAGGTTTCCTTCATTAATCTGCTTTACGTAATGCATGCTTCCTGGCTATATATAATATACCAGGATATGCATTTTTACTATTATTTTTATAATTGCTATGCAGTGCCTGCAATGAGTCACATTCCCATAGCTACAGCAGTGGGATGATGCAGACAGCACCCAGGGTCCAAATGACAAGGAGATCAAGTGACAGCAAGTAGGATTTGCTCTGGTGTAGTGCAAGGTGCTGGGTGACTTGTCCAGATGTGCAGAGGGTCCCTGCAGGACAGGCGGTATTAACTCAAGATGTGATTTTTTTGGGTGCCGGGGGAGATCCTGGCACCCCCATGGGCAGCAACCACTCCAAAGGTAGTGCACCTTTCAGGGTGCACAGGCCACGGTCCCGTTACATTTATTACCCACACCTACACAAGCAGGTTTCAGAAGAACAAGAGAACGGTTGCAAAGGCGACGACTGGGAAATCAGGAAATGCAGGAACCAAAGCGGTTCCAGAGCAACTCAGCTTCCTGCTCCTTTGGTCAGGCTGCAATTAGGACAGCAGTGTAGCACACAGCCATAGATAAGGCAGCCTAGGACGTACGTGACAGCACATATAGGAACTGCCCAAGCCACTTGGCGTGCTACAGCTCTGGGCAACAGTCTTTTTATTGGGGTGCAGATTCCCAGAAAGAAGCACGTTGTGAGAAATAGGTAGAAAATAGGATGCACTCAAGACAAATATATTGAATAAAACATGGCTGTAAAAGGGAGGGCTATTTAGCACTTCACATTTATTACACGTCTGTAACACACTTTCCCTTTTTATCACATTCACAGTTAAAAACAAGATTAGCTCCGGTCCAAGAGACTTAATCCAGACAGTTATCTTGTTTATGTAAGCAAGCCTGACTTATGTAAGGTTTCCATTGGGAATTCGACGTCAAAAGATATGAAAGTTCTTTTCTTTGTTCTCCGAGATAAAAGCCATTGTTCTCCTGTTGTGTAAAAGCTCCCAATAACATCGGTAAAACATCAAGAAAAAAAAACACAACACCCTACACTGAGTTGCTACCAACATAAATATTAATGGGAAAACAATACCCATCTGAGATTAACTTCAGCTGACTTTATGATGCTCACGGCTGTCAGGATGGGGATGCAATTTCTGCTTCCAGCTCAACGCCTTTTGCTGTGGCGGTAGTGGCAGCAGTGAAGGTGACATCCCTGCCACCCAAATCCCAGGCTTTGCGACCCAATTTGGTCCCAAGCTTCCGCAGCCCTGGTCCCATCTCCAGCAGCTGTAGGGATATGGGTCCCAAGAGGGGACACGGAGCCAGGCAGAGCCTAGCACTAGGACTGAGGTCTTTTCTGTGCAGATGGTGGAAGAGGCAGTCCCGCTTACCATGGAGTCTAAAGCGGACACTAAGCTGGTAACAATCTCATCTTTCTGTGGGAGAACCATGTTCCACTGCTCTGAGCGGGTGCTGCCGAGAGCCACATCCAGAGACTTCCCTGTCAGGGCCATATTCACCTGAAAAGAGAATAAAAACATGAAAACCAAAGGGTGCATTTGTGCTGTTACTTGCAGGGATTGGAGTGGGCACCTCCCGGCTGGAGACTCCCCTCCTCTCCCTGCTTCCCCGGCTCACCAGGCCCGATACCCCAGCGATGGGCAGCAAGGCAGACCCTGCTGGTCCCCTACCCCAGGGACCGGCAGCCTCAGGCCAGGCCTCCCGAGCGACCCGGATGGGGCAGGCGTGGGGATAAACTGTCCCCCCAGCTCAGTACAGAGCTGCCGCGGGCGCGCGGGAGCTCATGGGCAGGCGCAGAGACGCAGACGCTCTCGCACGGGGCGCTCCCGAACGGCCCTTCTGCCAAAGAAGGGTGGCAAATGAGCCAGCAACAACGCGGAGCTGCTTGAACCCGACTGCAAACGACACGCTCGAAGCTGGGAGCGGATAAAAGGAGGCAGCGAATTCCTAATGAAGCAAGATTAGGAACGAGCGGAGGCGCGTGGGGCCTGCCCAAGGAATATGAATGAAGCTCGCGCTCGCTGTCCTTAACTCGACGTGCTGCTTGGGCAGGAAAGGCGGCCAAGCCAAGGGGGCAGCCGGCTGCATCCCTGGCACGGACCAGGGCTGCCTCCGTGTCCGCTTCCCCTCATACACTGGCCTGCAGAACAGATCTGCTGGCTTCAAGCTTGATTCTTTTCATCAAATTAGAAAAACTCATCATGGTTCAGAGAGGTTCTTAGCCACAAAAGAAAAAAAAACAAGCAAGCTGAGCGGTGGATCCAAAGACACAGGTGGATCCATGAAGATGTAGCTAAGAGCAGGGATCTCAGGTCCTTGCCCACCACCACCAGCTCCTCATCTCTGCCTGCTCGCCTGGAGGCCAGCAGGGAAGAAATCCCTTTCACCTGGCTAATCATCTAATAGGTAGATGGAAAGTAACTTAAATAACAGAATATGACTTAAGAACACAACTGGACTTTCAAAAGCAAAAGAGGGAGCAATTCTTATAAAACATTTAATTGCTTATGGTCACAAACAGCAGCGACAGTGCACTTGGCAGGAGGAAAAAAAGGCAGAAAAAAACTTCACAGCAGGCAATAGGCTTATTCAAATCAAATTAAGATGCACAGCCCGCCTAATCAAAGGGAAAGTAATCTTTAGGAAAACTGGGGTAAACCACGCTTAGGTGCATTCAGGATGGCAGTGACTGGCCTCCCTGCTGGACTGCTGGTTCAGTCAGTTGTGGCAGACCTCGACCCACAGGTTGATTTACCAGGGCCTGGGGTCTGCACCAAGCAAACACGCTCTTCACCTGCATTCTCCGAGGAGCCTAGCGAAGCTTGGAGCCTGCCGATCAGTCCACGGATACCTGGCACCTCAATCTCCGGCTCAGTGCCCGAGATGATGCACCAAGGGAACGGGCAGGCTGTCCCCACGTCCACAGCCATCCCGCAGCCCGGCACACGGGGGACAAGTGAAGAGGGCTCTGCAACGCCCCAGACCCAGGTGGGCCGCCCGCACAGCCCATTGCGCGGCTCCTCTTGCAACATCCTCATTTTGCACTTCAAGAAGCCTGGAAATGATGATAAATTTGGCCCTGGGCAGTTTCACTCGTGAATCACTGGGGCCGCCAGGAAGGAAAACCAGGTGCCTTAAGAGAAAAGTGCTGCCAGGCCGCCAGCTACGGCCACCTTGGGCTGCCCACCTTGGGCCGGGGTGGCGAATACGGCTCCCCAAACTCTCCTGTTTGCACCGGCTAATTCTGCTTGGTCGCTCGCCCAGAGACATGCATCACCTTTCCAGCACCGGGATAATTGCTGCAAACTTCATATCTCTCCCAGAAATAAACATCCTCAAGTTTTGCATGCTGCGTCACTATTTCCAAACTGCTCAGAGCAAACAAAACCGATGCGGGGGGGAAAAAAATCCCAAAGGAAATTTCCATGCAGAAAGCTGCATTATTATACAATTCAAATTATAACCAGGTACCCACTAAATCACGACAAAACAAACAGGATTCACGCAATCTGACACCCCAAAGCGAAGAGGTCCAAGTCCAGCCTCGATCATTCTCGCTGCAGAGCGGCACAGGGCGCAGACCCAGGCAGCCCAGCTCATGTCCCTGTTCTGCACGGGCAGCACCAATTTCCACCCTCACAAGACACTGCCATTCTGCAAGCGCAGCGTGCGCCTGCGGATCAAGTCACTGCATGTCTTATTAATCACTCGTCGGCGCGGAGAAGGTGGCGAGAGCTGCAGCTCTTCCCACTGTTTCTGTCAGCATCGTCACCGTTTCCCGCGGCGGCCGCCGGAGAGGTTCTCCAGCGCTGCCTGCACCTCCTGGTGCCCACGGCTCGGGACACAGCGTTTGGGGGTTCGTGACACCGGCTGTAGGACAAAACAATCAAAAGCAAGGGCTCCAAGTGCACAGTATTGACTTGAAGACTGGAGGACCCTTCCGATCACCTTCTTTTTGCTCTTCTTTTCATGCCCAACATCAATTTCCAGCTGTCCTCCACCAGCAGAAGGAATGCTCTCCAAGCAGGAGCTGGTATGGCCACGCTCTGGTGGCTCCAGGAGATGGAGGCTGGGGAAGGACATGTCTGCCCCAACGGGGAGAGCTGGCACCATGTAGGACCTGCTGCCCTCTGCCCAGAGAGCTTCTGCATCCCTCCACACACACGTGTGCTCCCACAGACACCAGTGGCCTTCAAGATCTCGCTGAGAACATGTTTAGCCCTCGTCCACCCCACACACTTCAATGCCTGCAAGGAAGAAGGCAATGTTTAATGCAGGACCAAACCCAATGCTCTTGGACACACAGTTGGGCTCCCCCATGCCATGCTTTCCACCACGGTTGGGGAAGGAAGAAACATCTTTATGGAAACTGCATACGGCTAAATGCATTTATGATTGGGAAAAACGTGAGTACACAAGGACTTAGCTTTCCCAAAACACCAGCACACAGGGAGATAAAAGCTGCTGAAGACTCAGGAGACACAGGAGATTCTCGCTTAGCTTCCTCTTGCACATCAGGCAGTTTTCTAACGATTCATGGTTTAAACTGAAAGGACTGATTTTTATCACCCCTTGCATTTCTACTAAACGCAACCCTGGCAACCTCCAAAACATTAAGTATCTTCCGCAACGCTAATCCAAAGACGACACAAGGCCACTTAAAAATATTTTCAAGGGGTGAAAGTACCTGATGCCCCATCCTCGCTAGCCAGACTGGAAGCTCCCGAGAGCTCAGGTGGGCCAAGACACTGAACCGAGATCATCTTCCAACTCCTCCCTTAAACCAGCGACTTCATCCAACCACAGCAAAATGGAGAAGAGCGGCCTACCCTCAGCAGCCACGGAAATCTTATTTTTTTAAGAAAAGAGTTTGTTTGAACTCATGACACACAGTAAGGTAGAGCAAAAGGTCAAACCTTGCCTCCGCCGAAGCCAGTGGCAAAGCCACTGATTCCCAAAGGTGACGGACTTAGCTCTGGCTTCCCGGGTGCTGGGGACAGGAGCCCGCGCACGCAGCGGCCACGCTGGCGGTGGCACGTCGCTCTGCCTGTTACGCAATTAGCTTTTTCAACTGTGCTTAACACCCGTGACTCATGCATCCATGTCCATGCATCCAGTCCCATCCCTCTCATGAGTCAAAGTGACTTTCGGAAAGGGCGCAGAGGTAGGAAGATCAGTCAGGGAATGCGCCTTGCTATTTCCCCCCTCTCTCTGTCCCAAAGATTTCAACTCATTTCTTAAAGTCAATGGGAGGAGAGGACTTTGCACCAAGACTTTCACTACAGTACAATTCCCAGACTGAAACCAGCCTCTGAAGGTCCAAGCAGAAGCAGGTGACCTTCATCCACATTCCAGAAGAACACCCATCACAGCAGTCAGTTTGCCCTGCAGTCCTGCAAGACGGGACTGATGTCAGCAGGGCAGCTCTGAACTCAGACATCCATGCCATGCTCTACAGACCTGGGCATCATACAAAACCACTGCAGAAATTAGCCTCAGGTGCAGGGTGTTTATGAAGCACCCGGCAGAGCTTGGAGTCATATTCAAGTTAGCTGATGGCACCTTGCAAATGACACCAGGAACAACCTGTTTCCAGATCCATCTGCCCATTCAAGAAGAAAGAGAGGTAGCACAAAGAACTACCAAAAGGAGTATTTAGGCTTGCTGGTCATTGAATGCGTTTCACCACAAACACTCATTAAGTCAGTGGGAGTCCAGTACCACAGTGACCCCTTCTATCCCCACTCTTTGGTGGAAGCATCACCTGAGAGCATCAGTTCCTGCACCTGCGTCACGGCCATGAGAGTGGCAAGACCGAGACCTCAATTCTGCATAGCCGGAGAGAAGGAACGTAGCACTCCTGGCCAAAGCATAACATTGGTAATGATGGAGTGACACCAGTTTCATTCGTAAGTGTCTTTTACTCCAGGTAGGCATGCTTAAAGGAGATTTTTTTATAAATGACAGAAGCCCTGGAGGTCGCTTCCGTAATTAGCCCTGGCTATCATTAAGCACACCCCAACACTCGCCAGGAGCTGAGGACATCCATCACACCACGTTCTACACAAACCGTCCACCCAGCACCCCAGGATGTGATGGGAACACACAGCCGTGCACCCATCCACACTCCCACGGATGCCTTGCCGGCCACGGACGTGAGGTTTGCCGAGGACAACGCTCCAGCTGCATCTCTGGCTGCTTTGCAAGGAGGGGAGGTCGGCTCTGAAGGCATTTTGCACCACTCCACATCTTGAAGACTTTTGAGGGAGCTCCTCGGGCTGCTGGCTGGCAGCACGCTACCAGTAACGGCGAGGTGCAAAACACCGCAGCAGCTCCGCAGCAAAAAGCCCTGGAAACCACATAAAATAGACCAATGGCCTTAGAGAACAGGCTTGAATTTCAACTTGCGGTTTCTGCAATCGCTTAAGCAAACACCGGCACCAGCAGAGCCGATGGATGCGAGCGGAGCCACCGTCCCCGAGAGCGCCCCGGGTGGAGGTGCCGCAGCCGCCCAGGGGACCCCCGGCCTCTCCACCACGACTGCTGCTCTGAGCTGCCAGCGGAGGGGAGAAGGGCTCGGAGACACCTGCCTTGCTGCTCCCCAGGCTGGCCGTGCAGCGAGCGTGGCAGATGCCAAACACGCTCCGCACAGCACTCAGCACCATCGCCGGCACTGGTGGCAGCGCCCTCATCCCCAGCGCGCCCTTCGAGCAATGCACAAATCAATTACTGCTTTTTCTTTCTTTTAATACCGCAGAGTTATATCGCTATAAAATGTCCTTTGTAAGGCTAGTTTCCTCTTCCCACAAATGGGCACTTTCTTGTCACAACTGCTAGACTGGTCCCCTTGGCCACTGAGCGGCACGACTCGCAAATGCAGACAGGTTCCTGTACCACAACCTCATGCTGGGCAGGCCCTGAAACTCTTGCTTTGAGCACCTGTCTTCATTTATTAAGAAAATAAAAATCCAGATCGCAAGTCTCCATCAGAGCGTGCTGGTGCTGCAGTGAAAGGCAACTGTGAGCAGCGTGCACAGGAGCCCGGTCCTGCTTTGGGCCAGTAATGCAAGGTGGTCCCTATTTCAAGATATCGTGACTCCTCGTTACAACCAAAGAACCTCACAGGCCAATTCACCAGGGGAAATAACGTGGGGCAACTCCTAGGGTGCCTGGAGCAAATGCCATGAGATGTGTTGCAATTCCCAGAAAAGAGAGAAGAAAAAAAAAAAAGCAAAAAAATGAGATGGGGAGATAGGGAGGGCGGCGGCACCACAAGGCCTCCTGCACCAGCAGGGATTAGGGTGTCCCGGGACAGTGCAGGGACTCGGGTTGCACTTCTGGGAAGCAGGCGGCCTGGGCACCTAAAATTAGCAGGAGGCGGTAGGAGATGTTGGAAGCCTCGTCCTCACCTCCCTGCCCACCACAGCCTATCCCTGCAGTGGTTCCACGGGAATATTTACAATTGGTTATACCAAGAAGATAATAAATAAAGATAAATACATACATACATATATATACATACATTATATATATATATATAGCCTTGTATTAAAATAAAATAATCTCATGAGCTACAGGCCTCCTCTTTGGCTCCTAACTCCTGCAGGGATCTCGGCTGCGCATCGGCACGGTTAAAACAGGAATAGAAATGCAGACAGGCAAAAGATGCGTTATAAGGGGCTTCGCTTTGCTTTTCCACATCTTGCTTAAAAATAGAGATTTCCTCGTTGTTCCACACTTTTTTTGTTGTTTAAAGCACCACAGGACTAAAACTTTGCACATGCACAAATCCCAAGCAGCTCCGGCTGAGCAGCAGGGATTTACACGGGACCAAAAGCAGGATTTGAGTCCCCCCAAAAAACATTCCTCGCCTGGAAAACCATGCCGGGGCCACAAGGACACAGTGCCCGGTCCCTCCCTGTCCCCAGGGAGCCACATCTCTCCCTGTCTCCAGCGGCTCAGGGAGCATCCCCAGGGGCTGCCGGGCTTTGCGCGGGCAGGGACGGATCACAGGGAGGCAGCGGGGAAGGGACGAGTGATACGATTTCCAGACGCCGCTTTCCCGGGATGTAAGCTAACACTTGTGTTATTTAAAGCTGGAGTTTTAACAGCGTTCAGCTACTGTTTGCGTGATCAGGATAAAAAATCGCAATCCTAATTCCTGGCCCCCGGTGCCTATGGCAACTGGTATCCGTCTCCTTGGAAACTAATCTCGTGGTATTTGAACAATGTAACAAGGGCCTTTAATCTCCCAAACACTGTAAATCTTTATTCTAGCCTGCTTGCCTCCAACCGCAAGAACCAACATAAAAAGCCCCTTGTTTTCCGGGCAGTTACAGAGATCCCAACTCGAATTTTCTATCACACACGCACACACGCTATTTTTAATTTCTTTCTTTCTGACTCCTGCTTCTAAATTAAAGGAGGATCCGGGTCCCTGGTGCACGCAGCCCTACGGGAAATCATTTCTCCGTGCCCGCTCCGGCGGCAGCGATGCTCGCCCTTGCCGAGCCGCAACCCTGCCTGCCCCGGTCCTCCCGTTTGTCCGGACCACTTTGGACTCCAGCCTGGTCCTCCATCTGGGCTCACGGCTCCTCCCAGCTCCACACCGGCTGCGGGTTTAGTGACCATGCACCCCCTTCCTTCACCCGAGCCTTTAATGAAAATATTGACCAGTGCCGAGAGCGGCCCCAACAGCCCCTCACTGGGTCCGTCGTGCCGGTGCAGCGGTGCAGTGGCAATAACCAGTGCCTGAATTTGGTCCGCTAAGCACTGTCATCCAAACCAGCACGTCCAACCTTGCCTTGCGTGATTTTCCTAAAACAGTGGGGAGGAAAAAAAAAAAAAAAAAGAAAAGAAAAGAAATCC
>JAVCKT010025508.1:21972-32575 GCA_032273925.1 Rhynchotus rufescens | reverse complement strand
GTCAGCAAATGAATATTTAAATAATGAATACCACATATATTTTTTCAAGCAGTAAAACATTACATGACAAGAAGAAAGATTAAAATGTCTTAGACTTTTTTTTTTTCATAATGACAAAATATCTATTAACATGCACTTGAAAGAGATAAGAGCACTCTTGTGGTTAAAGGGACCATATTCATAACTGTTCATAAAGGGTTTGTCTAATTACAAATAATTCATCCAGCTTGTACAAACACAACACTTTTCCTCTTTCCACAGTTGACAGTGTCTCTTTGGGAGCACCATTCTGTGATTCTCTGATTTATCTGGAGCATTTTGATCAGTGCCTTTGGGCATGACACTTCAAAAACCTTGTGGGTCATTAGAGACATCCAGAGCAGAGATGGATAGCTGCAATCTTGAAAACCTCAGGTGACATTTCAAGATTTTTCACAACATAAAGGCAAAGACCTAGGTGGACCTGGTAATAACTGATGCAAAGCAATTGGATGGTTACTTTGGTCCGAAAGCAGGACAAAAGCAGTAGCCTCATGATAGAAGAACAGGAGTCTTAGATAACATAACAACTTTTAACAGTACTCATAATCCATAAAGTCATGATTTGGAAACTATGATTGTATGGATTTCATATGTAATTGATGACTATGAATTTCATATTCAAAATTCATAGAAATTTTCTGGGTCTTCTCCATCCTTCATACATCATACGGATATGTTCATATTAGTAATTAAAAAATATCATGGTCTGCACTCTTGTCTCAAAGTTGAAAGGGTTCAGTTTGTACCCAAACACTTACTTGCCTATCCTATTGCTGCATTTAGATGCCTTTTGACAGTTCTCTCATCCTTGGTGACTTTTTAGGAAGAGAGTAGCTAGCACAGCACACAAAATAGAACAAGCACCTAACTAGAAAGTTCCAGGATACAGGCTTGAGTAACTAATCCAATGCCTGCTCTGATCCCATGAAGCTTAGTAATAGAAATGTAGCCTGAATCCCAGTTATTCATCTCACATAAAGGTGAAGAATACCTTCAAATATTCTTCAGATATTATTCCAGTTAGCTGCCTGTATAAAATAATATGTGAATGAAATGAGTGGCAAAGTAAAGCGTGTGGAAAAGAAATCCCTAATTATACAAACACAGTGATGCATTTTAAATTATATATTACCATGCTGGAGAGAGATTTTGGAAGAATTGTGGATATAAAAACATCAATAACAATAAATAGACAAATAGAGCATTTGAATTATTTTCTAATAAACAAAATAGGACACTAAACCAAAGAGGATGAAATAGAAAACATCATTACACCACTACGTAAATGCATAATGTACAGAAATCTCAAATACTGTGTACACACTTCTGGCCACTTATCTCAGATATGAATTTATGGAACTATTCAAAGTGCATATAAAGTGACAAGGATGACTGGAAGTCATGGGACTGGAAGTAGGGAACAACTTTTTACAGCTCAGGAAGTCTCTCATACACTGATTCACAGAAGTAGGAATAAATATTGGGGAAAGAACACTCTCCTCTCGCCTTCATTCTTATATTATTCTCTTAAGCATTCATTATTGTCCACTGTCAGAGACCAGATTCAGGCATGAGAAGATATCTGGACTGATATAGTATCATCATTCTGAAGTTCTATTTAAGGTGCAAGAGCTTTCTCATATTTGCCAGGAAATGACTTATAATATCTAAATATGAGATGAGATGGCATTTATACATTTTTTTTTCTTTATAAGGCAACCACAGTGGTTCTTTGGTTTGGATAGTTGTCTTAAAAAGAAATACATAGTGAAAGGAACATAATCTGATATCTATTTCATCTCATTCTATAAGAAAAAAAATCACACCATACGACTCCTTTTAAAAACTGTTACTTTCCGTCATAAAAATCAGTTTTATTTTTCCATCACAACCACCTCCCATGCCTTACTTCCCAGTTATTGCTATTGATTTTTTTTTCTCTCAAACCTTTCTTTTAATTTGTGTCTAAACTCATGCTAAACAGGGTTTAGATTTTGTTTTTAAATATGCATGCATACATATATTGGAACATATATATAGAGAGAGGAATATATATACACACAAATATATATATATAGCAGTATATATACACCATAGTATAGTGTATATATATACACAATATATATATATATACACACTGGAACTATATCTTCTGTTATAAGTGAGGACTCAGCTATACCTTCAAAAATAGTTTAATTATTTCCCAGTTTCTACTGGAAATGCCATATCTCAGGGTTGCATTTGTCTTTTTTATTACCTTGTTAAATTGATCTTAATAGGCATTCTATGGTCAACTGATGAAAGGTGCTGAATCAAGGAGGACAGAAGATGTTTTATGACTTTGAAAAAAGTCAAACTATTTTAATCAAGGTATATGCTAAGGAGCCTAAGTCAGCTATCAGGTTAAAAAAATCAGTGGAAAACAAGGCAAAATCAAAATGGAATGTTACGTTGTTAAAGGATGAGAGTAATAATAACAGACAAAAAGCTTGAGAGGGTTTCTCTTTTTGTATGCTCCTTCCATAATTTGTCATTCCATCCATTTGTATTCATCTTTGAACACAGCATATTCCAAACATACACCAGAGTCCAAACTCTAATTTTAATTAAGATCAAATATATTTGGCGTTGTGGTTTTTGCTTCGGTGGAATAATTGCACATTTATGCTGTCTTAAATGAGAGCAGAATTTAGCTCACTCCATTTTGCACACTACAGTGACTGGGTACTAAGGATGTCTTATTGGATTGGTTGGATTTTTTCCTCATAAGAAACAGACGTGCGGTAATTTGTATTTGGCAGTTAAACACCTGGTCACTAAATATTTAAAATTCTGAAATGAAATGCCTCTCAATAAGCTACGGAGCAATGCACGCAAATACTTACTTATAGTCAACCGGCATATAATAAGGTATGAACAATATCTGTGCATTGTAATGAAGTGTTGTAAATGACCTGAGAAGCTGGAAAACACTGCCAAAAGTTTGAATTGTATCCAAAATAAGAATGTCTGTTTTCCTTACAATCTGCTGAATGCAGAATGCATTAGTATCTCAGCGCTGCACAGCTGTGTTTTTCTATGGAAGGAGGATAATGCCTGCTTTCAGATTTGGGGAAAAAAAAATCCTTCCTCATTGAGTTGGGTACCTTTATCTGCATACAAGCTGCTGCCTATTTATTTTTAAATAAGTGAGTTCTGGCAACATTTTATCCTGAATGGAAAACACAGCTTTAAAAGAGCTAAAAAGCACCACCTCACTCTCCAGCAGTGGAAACACTGCACCTCCCTAAGACAACTCTTGTGGTTTTTTTTTTTTTTTTTTTTTTTTTTTGTGCTTTTCCTCATGACTAGTCAATAAAGATTTATTTGAGATTTTATCTACAGCCACAGTCTGTGTTCTGCCTGTTGTCTGCTAAAGCCATATTGGACAATCAGGTCCTGCTGATGTACTTGTCCCTCTGATTGTCCTACCGGAACCTTCAGCTCTGCTGCCTCTTCAAGGGGAGCCTCTCCTCTCAGGGAGGACATGCCCATTGCTGTCCCCTTCATGCCTGCCCAGTGCGAATAATGTGCTCTACCTGCAGATATGGAGAGCTCAGCCATGCAGCATGAAGGCCAAAGCTACTTGGAGGACTCAAGATACATCTGAGTCACAAATAAATGGAAATATGGAGTGACTGAATTTTTGCTTTATCCCTTGCTGGGTTCCACAGCTATACTTCTCCAGACCCATCTTGTCCCTACGAGGCTTCAGATAGCTGCCATACAGATATCTTTGAGGTATTGGTGGCCTAAAGTGAAAAGTAATTTCTTTTTTTCATCATACTTCACTTATTTCATTATTCACATATTTCAATACTCCAAATAGGAGTATTTGCTTGCTTACATGTTATAATAGTGCAGAGTCCCAGCTTGAAGTCTGTGTGTATGGGATAGTGTCTTGGGAGTTTAATTGAACGAAAGTACATACTTAAGGATTACATTACATACTAAAGATCTTTAAAGTTTTTCTTAAAATTACTACTATCCTGCATTCAGGTTTGTGTGTGAAAGAAAACACATTTATAGCAGTGTATAGATGGCAGGTCATTAGATAGTATAAATAAATAACCATACTTTCACTGTCTTCACTACAGCAAGTATTGAGCCTCTGAACCAGGATGTTGTTGATTTTTTTTTCTCACCTTTCTCTAATGATACAAGTGCTTACTTTCCAGAGAGCTGAATGTTTCATTTCTTTCTTGTGCAGCATTCTTACAGCATTTACACTTCCAGTTGTATTCTAACGAAGCCAAATTTTTATTTCAGATCTTTACCTTCTGAGAGCATTTCAGCAAAACGCAGATGCCATCTGATTATCATTTGTCAAATATGACTGCTTTTATGCTTTTCTATTAAAACTGGGAAAGTGTATTTAACCATCTTTTATCAGCTTTGTACAGGAAGTGTTCACACAAGTGTACAGCTTTTGTTCACACAAGAGGTTTGTGGTTCATTAACGTATGCTTTTTTATAAAGTGAATTAGTTAAACTCCATTATGGATGTATAGCTCAGTTTAAATGTGCTTTTTCAGTTTAGCTTAAATGGATTCCAACTTATGCTAAATTGAAAAATGCCTCATTTAAACTGAAATAAAAAGGGCGCACAATTTCATATAATGGTTTAGTTAAATTAGTTGAATTTATTACATTTGTTTGAAAAAAGCAAAAGCATCAAAGATTCTGAATTTTTAACCTAGGCTGAATTTTTAAATTAACATTTTACCTGGAAACTTTATCAATTGTATCAGTAGATTTCTGTTCTTATTGCTAATCTGTTATTTGGCTCTGGTGACTAGCAGTGACTAGCACAGGTCACATTGGGAAAAGGCTATGCACTAAAAGCAAGTTAAAATGTTGTATTAAGAAACAGTAGTGTCTTTTAAACGAAGGCTGGGTTTTATGAAGATCCTCTTTATAACTAGGAATTGGTTTGGGAGAAGCATCTTTGTTTTCTGAAGCATTTATTCAGCTGACTTGAAGAGTTCACGGTGAGAAAGGCAAACATGGCTAAGGAGGGAGTCTCTAACTTCAAAGCAATGTATCACCCATATTCAGCCTGAGGGAACTCATACTCATGTAACTTGCTCTTGCTTAAACTGTATTTTTAAACAGATTTTAGGGCTGTTAAAAGCAAGGATGTGGCTTCATCCAGGCAAAATATTTATCAAAGAAATTAATTTGAGGTACAAAAAGAAGAAGAGTCAAGTCTGTGCCCTTAGCCTTTGCCTTGAGCTCCCAGGAATCTACCACCAGCTGATTCCTGCCTCAGAATGGGAATATTTCCTTGAGGAGAAAAAAAGAATGCAAATACACACTCAGGCAACCACATATTATATCTCTGATGTACTTATAATGATATAAACTTTTGCAGAGGGACTTTGGATAGCAGAATCAAAGTACATCAAATTTTAGCCTCAGCAAACAGAACAAATAAACATTCACAGAAGCTATAATTATTCAGACTCAATGGTTGGGTACATGCTTAATTTCCATTAATCTTTATTTTGCAATCTTTCCTGAGCACATTAAATCTTCTGAAGTGATCAAGTACCTGTAACTATCTTCAGTTGAAGGAATCTTCAACTATCACAGACTCGTAATCCAGATGTCATTCAAAATAATTCTGTGGCTGGACTCAATGTGTTTTTTGTGTTTATATTTTCAATTTCATATGTTTCAAAATAGACTTTGCTTTTCAGAAAAATGAAACTTTTCATCGCAAAAAATGAGAAAGCATAAATTCTTTAATCTTTCATTAATATGCATCTTCATTCAGATGAATATGGCTTTTATGCTACTCTTTCACAGAGAATTCTTTCTCTCACTTAAATTATAGCTTTGGAAGTATTTTACATTATTTTCCCACTACATATACTTAACTACTACAGAAAGTTTGAACATATGCAGACATTTTCACAAATCTGCATACATTCATATGCATAAATACACATAGCGCAGAAGGTGAAACTCAAAGAAAATGAGTTAAGAAACTGAAATTCTCTTCAAGGGCTGAGTCGGCTTTGAAGGTAACTCTCTGAGCTGCGAGGTAAACCAAGTGCTACATAAATTTATATAGTTATTTCCTTCTTAAAAGGGAAAAAAATGCTACCTTGCAATCAGTTCGCAATTAATACACTACCTTGTTAGTTTGCAAGGTCTGAAGTAAGCACTGGATTCTTTTTTGTTCCCCACCTAATCTGTAATCCATTTTTCAGAAGCAGAGAATCTGTTATTTGGAAATTTCATTTAAAAGCATTTTCATATCAAAATAGGTATCTTCACATGAAAGTCAGAGAAACCTTTTTTGAAATATGTGCTTTTTAAGTTTTTCAAAGAATTCTTTTCAGAAAAAGCAAGCACCTCATCAGCTCTTAGGCACACAAATCTTCAAATGCTGTTTTTGAAGAATTGCATTTAAAAGTATGTTCAGTCATATACCAAGCATGAGAAGCTAGAAAAAAAAAAGTCTTTGAATCAGAACTACAGCTCATCATAATCTGGTTAAAATTATCTTCAACACCACCTGTCATTATTAATGCAGGAAGAGAGGTGGAAAAATACCTTCAGCCTAGCTACATTATTGCAAATAAGGTCCATCTGCTTTTTACTGTTCTGTCATATAATAGTAGCTGCTATATTTATGATGGATTAAGGATTTTGCCTGTGGTAGATGAATGTGTAACTGCTTTTATTAAAAATGCTCCTATTTGACGGTGTTCTATCGTCTTAGCAGTCTTTATCCCTGATTTTCAATGTGGAATCCTCTGTTGTCCATCCATTCCATTGTTAGGTAAATTTTTTTTTCCAATTTTTTATATTCCACATAGATTTTTTTTAGATTCTTCTTACATATAAATATATACAATACTCTACTTAAGGCTTTGTGTTATATTATATAGTTGCACAGAATCTGATATAAGACATAATGGGCCATGGGGCCATTTTATAATAGCCACAGCACAGTATTCATCCAGTATGGAGCCTTGAAGGAAACACCCTCAAAAAATAAAATCCACAGGAGTAATACTTAGTTTCTGAAAGGTAAAGCGAGAGTGCTTGTTAAGCCTAATGAAAAACAATAGCTAAAAGGATAAAATGCCTGGGTTTAGCATGGTAGTTTTCAAACCACAGCATGGTTTGATCCATGTTTTGAACCAGAACAAAGCAAAGGATGTATCTACATTTTCTTGTGAGATGATGTATCAATCCAGGGATGATAGTATGACTTACTCTTGTCATCCGTATTTACTTATACTTTGGGTATCACAGAGAGAATATGAAGGTCAGAATAACAGACGTCCATCAATAGATTTTCGAATAGATCAAAAAAAAAAAAAAAAGTGAAAGAAGGTATGAGCAATATGAAGTGAAATAACAGAAGGTTTAATTTGTGTTCCAATTAAGTGAACAAAAAGAACAGAGTATCTGAGAAATTAGAGAAATATAACACAGGCCAGAAGACATTTTAGGGAAGAACTTCATAAATGCTCTACACTAAAAAAAAAAAATTTTTTTCTAAATACTTCAGAAGATGTATTCCCATCCATATGCAGAAGATGGAATCAGCTAAAAGCTCTGCAGTGCATACAGAAGATTAGTGTGTTGTATGACCATTCCAAGAAGAGAATTCTTTCTAATGGTGTTCACCACAGGGATGTTTTGAGGTACAAGTCTAAGATTACACAGGCTGGAGATTCAGTAGAAGGGTTTTAGAATAAACTCAAAGTGAATCAATACATGAAAAAACGCATAGAAAGAAATCATTCATATGATATTAATTCAAGAATGAATACTTGGCTCTTCGGAACTGTTCCTAATTTCTACACTAAATTTTTTTTTTTTAGGGCAATCAAAAGTGGACTGGAATAGAACTGCAGAAGCATCTACACTGCTAAATAATTGAATCACAAAATGGTAGAGGAAATTCACTGTGGTTAAAATGCAAAATGGTGCCCCTGAAGGCAATTTTCACTCTAGCCATTTCTAGTCCTTTCAGTCTACAAAAAGCACTCGAAAGACGGTTTTGAAAATTCTTAGCTCAGTATTCAAATATACTTAGATAAATAAGATGTTAGAAATTGGCAGTAAGTAAGGAAGGAAACAGAACATCCAAAATATCACTATGCTGCTTTGAAGTCATGGTGCAACCCTGTCATGGAAAATATGCACACTTCTACTTTTCTAATGTGCACACTGTGTAAAGCTGATAGAAGTGGAAAAGATGCAGAAAAGGGGATAAGGTGATCAGACATATAGAATGGATTCTATAAGAGAAGAGACTAAAATCAAGGCAAGGAGAAGCTGATAGGCAATGACTATACAGCTGGGAGAAGATATGGCCAGAGGAAGACACTACATATGTCTGGGCAATCACAGATGTGATTAAAGAATGCATAGGATTTTTTTTTTTTTCCCACTACCTTCTCCTACTAGGGATGTCAAATGAAATTATTAAGCATCTGATTTAAAAATAAAAAGGGCTTTCTATTATACTCCACACTTTTCAGTTGTGGGAGTCACTGATAGTAGGTGTTTTGAATGCCAAAATTTTAAAAGGATTAGAAATTGGATCAGACATGTTTATGGAAGAAACACCCACTGTTTTCTACTGAACAAAATAAACTGGATGCAAGTTCTGATTCAGAAAGTCCTTAAAATATTGATTAGCAGAAGCTGTGAGGATACAGAAGGAGAAATAAATCTATTTGTTCTGCTATAATATTCTTTACCTAACCACCCACTACTGGCCAGATATAGCACTGGATGAGCTGGAGAGAAAATGTATGTTTACGGAGACTTTTGGCCTTTCTGATAGCTATGCAGTGAAATAAAAATAATATAGTAAAACTGCTTACTGTCAGACCATGTACAATAGCCAGGAAAGAGCTCCAGTTTCAAAGACACAGAATGCTCTTCTCTCTCATTTCAGCTTCTATCTAAACGTACCACATTTACTGGAATCATGACTGGGTTGGCCTTACTAACAAGGAGCGTTGCTTTCCAAATCTGCTAGTAACTGATACCCATCATGTTAAATACACACCGATCAGGAAAAAGACTTCCTAATTTTCCTATTTCCAGCATTGCCATTGAATCCTTATTCTTTTCCCTTCATTAACATCCACTAGTAAACTTATTCAGCAAGCAGTACGCTTCCTAAAGAATTTTAACTATTATTATTATTATGATTCAAATTTGTAAAATTCCCATCCCCATTGTATCTAGAATCTTTGTATCATTTTTAAAAGTACAAAATGACAACTGGAATTTTTCTTTTTGCTAATGATAGTGTACTTTGCTATTTGATCCAATTCAGCAAGTGAACTAACTCCATGAAAGGACCAAAAAATTGACAAAAACTTCTAGAAACAAAAATGACACAGGGTTCAATGTAAAAAAGTTGAACATAGGTCAAAGCTTATATTTTGTTCTAAAAGCAGCCACACTTAGACTTCTCCTTCAAAGATCAATTCCCAAAATGCGAGTCTACCACTATGAAGAGGATGTGTGACTTTGAACTTCACTATCCATGGGACAGGTAAATAAATATGTCTATGCAGAGCTGTCTTGAAAGAAATGAGATGTTAAATGGTTAGGGTTATGTACTAACTCTTTGAATTTCACCTTAAGGTTAATTGATAGATGTTGAAAAATATAAAGGACTACTGAAATATATGCTTGACATTCTAGCTTACTGATCTTATTTCTAGCAATCTAGTTTGAGTTAGCTGTTGCTACCTTGCAAATAACTTGTTGCAGTAATGAGTTTCTTAAAATGACAAAAGCAAGCTCATGGGAAAGGAAGGAAGGGATCTAAGTGCCTGATCATGCTCTCCTGTTCATCAGATTCCATCTTTAAGCTCTTGTGAAATACTACAAAATTTTGTGACAAGGGCAAGTATTTTGAAGAGATATTCTTTCATCATTGTTTTGTTTTTAAAACTAACAATCTGCATTGAATTATGTTCAGGTGCACTGGATTTAAATAATGAATACACAACAACCGGTTTCCTTTGGCTTTATGCCTGTTGCATGAATTTGCATTACTAGGATTGACATTTTTCTTGTATAGTTAAAAAGCTTTGTGTAAGTGTGGATAAAATCAACTGAAAGAGAAGAGTTTCACAACAACAGTAAAATATAGAACTTTCTTAATACATCTTAATAAACACCTTAAGAACACCTCAATAAATTCTATATACTACCACTTAAATAAATTTATATCAGAGAATCATAAGTTATTCACAATCTATTCTATTAAGAATTTACTTGTTGTCATTTGAAACAAAACTCCTTCTGTCTAAAGCAGTGAAGAATTATTCCCTTCTATAAATCCATACTGCAAACTCAAAATAAGTTTGTATCCTAAAACACTCAATAAATACCTTCTGCACATTTTAGGTCTCTTCTGCAGTGGTGTCAAAAACAAAACAAACAAACAAAAAAAAACCAAAAAAAAAGACACTGAGAGGATAAAGTATATAGAAAATCCTGACTTTTCAACTGTTGAAAAGTGGTT
>JAVCKT010025508.1:3830-21868 GCA_032273925.1 Rhynchotus rufescens | reverse complement strand
TTATTTTGGCTTTGTTGACCTTGTTAAATTGAGGATGCTTTGACAAATGCTATCAGAAATCATATTTTGAAGCAATTTCATATGAATTAGAAGGGTTTTTTTTTGTTCAATATTTCACGTATTGAACATATTGAAAGAGGATACTGAATTAATTTACCTTCATGGAATTAAAACAATGCCAACTTCATTGAAACACTTTTAAAATAACTCATTATTTTAACCTTAGACTTGAGTGAGTGTTCTGTATCTGATTTCTGTTACTTTGCATATGTGAGTGACAGAGCAAGGATATTATGCATTATTAAATATTTTTCTTTTATTTTAAGATGGAACCAAACTAAAATAAAAAGTCAAAAATCAAGTACAGAAAAATTGTGTCTCTGTTGGAATCATTATTTTCACAGCTTTCAGGTATTAGTCTTGTACATGTGTAGGTATTATATCTTTACCATTTTTTATCCTACTGAATGTTACTGAGCTTTATCATCTTATAACTAGATTAATGTATATTCTTTTGCTAAACCAATGTCAATCTTCTGACAAGCCTGAAATACTGAACTTCTTAATAACTCTTCTAGGGTATTTCTGCATTTCCTTCATATGTCAAATTTACATATCCTAGTTTCCTATAAATAATATATTTTATAATGGTACTAAAATAAGATTTTTTTTTTAATGACAAGAAGACTGTCTTTATTTAAATGAAAGGAGACCAGGTCAAGCTTCACTTTGCAAATAATTCCACTGAGTTATCTATTCAAAATGAAGCAGTGCCTACGTAAACTGTTAGGAAGGTCTACCCCACAAACTCCAACAGCTCTGCATGTAGGGTTTATGGCTGAAGTGCAGTCCTCTGTTCTGAGTCAGAGAAAGAGCGTAGCATAAGGGCCTCCTCCTGGCATGTGATCTGAGCCACAGAAGGATCCAAAGGGTGATGGCTCTGATATTGATCAATTAATCTTTCCTCAAGCTGTGAAATACTGAGCTTATGAAAGTTTAATAAAAAGTGGTGTTGTCTCACAAAAAACCAAAAGTTTCAATCTCTAAACAACTTCTGATGAAAAATCTTCTCTCACAATAAAAGGGCCTAACTAGTTTTTATCACAACTAGCAAGAAATACAGATATCAAAGTTTGGACCAGGAGTGAGCAGGGCATGTTGAAACCTGTGGTGTCAGTACCCTCCAGGTTCCTCTTTAAATGAGGCCAACTGCAATGCACTGTTTCATGCAAGCCAGGTGAATCCAGGCTTCGAGCATGATAATGAGACAGTGTTATATTTGAAATGTTGAGTCTCGTAAAAAGCCTAGATAATCTGATTGCTTCCATGTAATATAAACCAAAATACTGGGGGGAAGAAACATACACAACCTATATTTCTTTCTATGAGCCATCTCATATCGCTCAGCAGAAGCAAAAAAAAAGAAGAAATTAGTTCCTCACTTCTGAGTCCTACTGAGTTACAAATGACAAGCAACTTTTTATAGCACTCATCTCCACCATGACTTCACTGAAGGTTTCCATTCACCTGAATAGCAACAGTCTTTAATCAATGCAGTGAAGATAGTGGATTCAATATTGCCATCTGTGGATTCATATCACCACTCTGCTAGCTGTTTTTCTTTTCTGGCAAGCTTCAGTCACTTCATTTTCTCATATTTCTGGCTCAACAGTTCAGAATGAAGCAAGGCTGTTGTTGCTGCAGGAATTGTTCAAGGTTTTCTCTATAAATTTCTTTTGCTTATACTCTGTAGATTTCATATTTATAAGCATCAATGGTTGTTTTTCTCCCTGCTTTTCTGAAGTCATAGTATTTATTTACAGGATTTTGCTTCCGAGGCTTCAAGGCAAGCATATTAAAGGAATGGCCAGACAGTAAACATAATATCAGTTTTATATAGGTTTATATATGCTAGTTTTAAACTAACAGGAAGGCCGCTCTCAGAAAACTAACAATTCTATATTGTTATAGAGATTTCCTATAGTTCCTCTTTAATATGCCTTTTCTCAACATCATATCAAAATCCCAAAGGTCATTTATTTATTTATCAGAACAAGAACCTAAGCACATATCTCAACCATTCCTCTTTCTTTTAGAAATATCCTGCAGATCTCAGTCAAACCACAAATATGTTTGACTTTTCAGAAATCAGTGATTGGCCTAGCTATAGAAATGAAGCATACTATATCTAATTAGTGCACCATAAGGACTAAAACTATTAGTGAGATTTATTGTCTTGTCATTTTACTACAGATTATTGAACACTTCAACAGAATGAGCTATCCGGAATGAAACACTGAGGTGACATCTCTCTCATCGAGAAGTAAACATGGTTTTCTGGAAAGACACATTTTTTTTTTTATGTCAGCATGCAAGTTAATTCCAGCTAAAAACTCATAAAGCCCTAGTCATATTTTACACTAAGCACTTCTGTGTACAGGAATTAATATACATTTAGTAGGTGTTTTTTAAAAGGAAAGTAAGATACATCTATACATGCTGCTGATGTTCAGGTGACAAACAGCAGAAATATGTGGTAAATTCCATCTTCCTTAGAGTTTATATATTGATTTTTTTTTTTTTATCGCACCCATCTCACTAAGTGTGAATTATACATACAGCTTGGAACACTCCACCTGCACTCTGCCCACTGCTCCATTTCTTCCAAGATTCCTTGTAACATATCACACCTCTACACAGTGTGAAATGTTTGCCATTTTTATTGCTAAAAATTGTCTGCTAAGGATGTGTTTCTTTCTTCACTAAAAAGTTACACTAGTTTAAAAGGCAATATTGACTATGTTGAAAGCTAGAGCAGGGAACAGTTTTAGTCTTTACACCTTGTGACACTCTATTTAGAGAGAGAAGATACACACATTCATAAAGGGAGGAGAGCAGCTTCCAGTAGAAAACCATCATCATCTCTTTTTGAAAGGCCTAAGGATTCTGTGTTTTTGTTGTTAGGTCTGTTGAAATAGGTGTCATTGCACAGGCACCTTAGACACATTGCAGAGAATCCTTAGTAAATTACCCAATAGCTATTAGGCACTCTTTGGCCTTTGCTGTGCAAAAATTCCTAGCAAATCATATGCTGGTTTTAAGGAAGTCCATGGAAATTGTACCTATGCCAAAACTTCCCAATTTTTATCATTTGCATTACTGTCATCCATGCAGAACATTTTTTTACTAAAACAATAAAGACTGTACCATGTTATGTACAATGAACTCACGTACTCCTTCACCATCTCTATGTTGCAGGAGCTTTCAAACATTTGAAATTAACAACCTTGCATATTCCATCTACTGACATCTGCAGAGCTCTGCAGCTGCTTAGTAAGCCAAGTGTTGCAGTTACATACATATTGCATGCCCAAATGTAGCACTGAGAAAACACAGCTTTCGTTCTTTTAGATGATATATACCAGGCCTGTGCTATAAAATTAGAAAATTCAGATCTTTTCTATTAATTTATCCTCACAACATGCTAAGAGATAATCTGGTATTATTATCTTTATTTTACAAACAGGCAATTTAAACACAGATTTGACAGAATTTCTGTAGTAAGCATGAAAAAAAAAATGCACTGTTTAACTTACAGGACCAATTGTTGAACCATACTCTCCTCTTACCCTTGGAAAAAAATGTATTCTAATTTAATTCTGTGGGCAAATTGCTATTGAATATAATGCTTTTATTTAAATCATTCCTATTCATGATGCATGCTGTTGAAGTTTAGCTGCAAAGTGGGATTGTTCATTTCAATGCCTTCAAGCCTGTGTACTTTGTTTAGTAATAAACTCACTTTTAAAACTGATTAAGCTATTTTGTAGGTAGACATTAGAATTTGAGATTTGTTGTGTTATGGACCCAGACTAGACTCTCCAGCACTGTCTAAATGTCTCCATTCCACAAAATGGCATTTGGCAGCTAGTCACTTATTCATATGTGAAGCTACTAGGAAAGAGGTGATGCCATAAGTATGCAGGGGATCATTGCATCTACCTCCTGTCAACATCTCTCCCAAATGGCAAGGACACTTTGCTTTTATACTTCCTGGCTGCCAGGATGAGGTAGTTGGCAGAAACTCAGTTGAGATGAAAGGGAAGTAGTTCAGACAGAGCAGGCAAGCATAAAAGAAGATGCTCTCTCCATCTTTTCCTGGGAAGAGATTTAATTCCCTGTTAATACCCTAGCTATTCAAGATAGTGATTTGGGACCTCACAGTGGCATCTGTGGCCAAATGTCAACGCTTAAACCATGTGCGCTCTGGAATCCTGCTAACATTGTGTCCTTAAATGTAACCTGATGCAAATTAAGCAGTGCCACAATGACTGTGCTACTGTAAAGTGTTCTGTCTTTAAAAATGTCGCATGACATTTTGGTGGATGAATATCCTACATTGTTTTAAGTTTTAAGCTCAGACGGAAAAGATGAACTATCTCCATCCTTTTGCCACCCAGCTATAGGAAGAACTAGGATTTTTAGTTATTATTTTTCAATTACATAGACCAGCTGGGATGCTTTGAAGGTGACCTTGAGCAGGCAGGTACCCAGGAATTCCTTGCTGGCACTTCTGGCCAGTCTTCAGCAGTCAGCAGCTTCCAGACTGATGTGGCCCTGGTTGGGGGCGCTGTGACTTTCTGCCTTCACCTTTTCATTTCCCACCTGAAACAGCACATACCTTTCAGTTCAACTTACTTTCAGTTCAGTTCAGCCATGATATAACTAGTTTAAATTTATTTAGTATGGGTGATTGTGCTGCAGTTAACATTTAGATAAGACATCTGAAAGGACATTCAAACTGTTTTCAATAGTGAAATGGTTCCTGAAAAAGTTCCTCACGGGAAAAACTACTTGGCTTAATTTACTAAACAACCACCCTAAAGAGGATAAAAAAATTGTATTATACCAAGACTAAGAAAGGTACCTATCAATCACAATTATCTAATTAAATTGCATTGGTATTGTCACAGATGAGCAAATATGACAAGTTTTTGTATTTGAAAGTAAATGAGAGAACACAAGGGCAATCAAAAGCAGTCTGAGTTCTACACTCTTGATAAAATGTCTGCGTGTCCCATTTTAATCTAGCCAAACTGCATAAGTACTTATATATTTACATACAGTATTTAAAATTAAAAATATAATGCTCAATTTTCTAAAGACAGATTTTAAATTTTATGGATTCTTGAATAAATATTTTTAGACTTTGGCAGTTGTAATTATGACATATTTTAAGAGCAGTGAATGAACTGAGAAGAAAAATGCATTGCATTTATTTTGCCTGCTAGAGAAAAGCCATACTAGTGTTTGAAGGCAAAGTATTTCTCATAAAATGTTTTTTCTTAATTTGAGTGCCTTCAAATATTAATTTTCAGAGAAAGCATTTTTTTTTCTTTAATGCTAATTTAGTCTGATTTGATAGGCTAACTGAAGCCTCTGAAACAACTTCTGTGCTCAAAATTAAATGATTCATGTGGAAATTTTACTTCTGCAGGATCAAATTTCATTGAAGAACTGTCTAAAACTTTATCAGCTGGAGAATTTCAATTGGTTTCTTCCTTCTTCTCCCAATGAGATGTTTTGGGAACAAAAAATCATCTACTTTTGGTTTGACTAATTGGAATTTCATCTGAAATTTGAAACTCAGTTAATCCATATGGTGCTACGGTGTTACTTCAATCAGTCCTGCAAAACTGTACTTATATATGCCACAAATTACATTTGGGCTGTTTCCTAATCTTGACTTTAGTGATGTCACCATCAACATATAGGAAAATACTGCTGATCTGAATTATTTGTGGGTTGCTTTCAGTAGAGAAATATCTCCTGTCCTGTCCTGTAGCCTAATACAAAAATTTTGCTCCAATTCAAACATCTATGGTATGAGCTGGCAACTAGGGATAGCAGACATCTATTGAGAAAGTTCTACTTAAAATGGATGTAGTTCTAAAATAGAGAAAATAATTTTATGTCTTTATTAAAAATAAATATCTAAAGAATGGCAACTATATTACCAATTGTTGGTTTATAGCATCCATTTGCTCATCTGAAAAACAGAAAATGCACACAACAGACATTGCTATGATCTTATAAGAAAAAGCAAAGCATTAAAATTAATGGAATTAGCTTTTCTATGAGGGCTTTATTTTTCCTAGATATCTATCCCACAAAATGATATTAGCAGGAGAACTGAATAATACTGAAGCCTGGCAGAGTTTTTATTTATCCATCTGAAGCAGTCCAGACCAACAATGCCAGATACTCGTGTTCTTTCACTCTCAAATTGATTCCTATATTTGAATCAAACATACACCTCTTGTACTGTTTACTTTTGTAGCATAGACTGTTGTCTAGGAGACCAAAACAACATTTCATTTTTCACCATGCTAGAAATTAGTCAGAGCCAGTATGTTTGACATGCTGAAAGATCACAGATAGGCCCCTTGTGACTCTTTCAGGGAAGATGCTATATAAATGTATTTTGTTGTTACTGCACTGAAGAGACTGTTTAAATTCTCCATTGCTCATAGGTTAAAAACAGCACTTTCAGAGACACTGATCTCGTATTTCAAGAGAATGACTAATATATTGATTCTTCAACATAAAAATTTTAGCCGATACTATACTACTTTACATTCATGTGCTTTGAGGCAGATTATTCCCCTCTCATTTTACCTCTTTACAAAACAATACATTTCTATCATAGAATATTTTATTCTTATCAAAATATGTGGTTATATTCCACACATCTGCATCTATTTTTACTTATCTGATACTGCAAGTATACTTAAGGAGGTTGAAAGAAGTGATGCTAGGTTAATGGAAATGGTTTGTTAGGGAAATCAGCATCTGGAAGTGAATACTAAGTTTAAAGCCCAAGAAAATATTAAAAATTCTCTATATTTCATTTAAAAACAATTTAAAAAAAAACAGAAACAGAAACTTTTGAATTCCATTTTAATTATTGTAGGTGGAAAAAAAAAACAAAACAGCAAATCTAATAGTTTGAAAACAAAACGTATCCCACGATAAGCACTATTGCTCCTGTTTCAGTATTCATTATGAGAGTGGCAGGTTTTATTACTCCTTCTTACCGTGCTGTCGCTGTCCATTGCTGTCTCTAATATAACATTCAGTATACAAGCTCTATATCACATGAAGTTACTTCATGTTAATTTTCTCAGAAGAGAGTAGTTATTATATTTCATGTAATATTAAAAGAAATATTTTCCCAACTAGTATTGCCATATTTTCAGTAAAATAATTGTCCTATAGATTAGCTGAATGTAAACACATAGGATAGGCCATGAGCTCACTATATTTTTCTTGCTGAAACAGGGTCATGCTCTCATGCTTCAGATTAACCTCATTTTTAAAAGTACATTTGGTAGGTTTATGAAACACATACATAAAGGGGCTAAACTTAGATTTTCTCCTTTCCTCTATTTTTTTCTCTATTCTCAAGAAGCAATCACAAAAATGACAGCATGTATGTGCTAGATACCATTCTTTTCCCACTAACATTTTTTATTTGTCAGTGCTGGGTTACAGAGATTACTAGGAAAAAAAAAAGACTATATTAGATAATTGGGGAAAGTTTCATGCAGCCGGTAATGAAGGATATCCTCTCATACAAACATTTATGCTGAAGCTAGTGGAGCTCTTTGTGCATAATCTACAGTTTTGTAACACTTTCAGCAATGTGACAGAATAGAATTTCAAACATTCCAAAAGAGAGAAAAAAGCTTGAATAAGGTTACAGCTTTTCTAGAAATACAATCTGACTGTCTTGCAAAATTCAAGATAGTGTTAACTTTTACGTTTTCTTTCTAACCATACAGTCATTTGTCATCATAACATTCAAACACATTCATCGACATATTCATGAATGTACATATCATAGATGGCAGTGTTTCAACTTTTGCATGTCTGACGTTGCAAACTGGGAGATGTCTTCTGACTGAAGCATCCCGTCTGCTAATGGCATTGCCCAGAACGAATAACTTCAGGAGGAATGAAATATGTGACAGTCACTTATGCAGAATTCATAATTTTGTTCTTTTTTAATGAGATTTTCAAAGTATTTATCATTGAGTTTGGAAATCATGTGAGGAAAATCATTTTTGGCAATGATGAGAACAAAATGGTTGTCCATGCTCTCCTAGGTCTGATCTTCTGCTGTGCACAGACTGAGAATGCCCAATTAAGCCTAATTGTGATAAATTATATTCTTTTTTATTAAACAAAAAGGGGGACTACTGTGTAACAGGTAATAACCCTAAAACACTTCTCTAGTGGCCTTAAATGTGAGATGCCAATGCTACATCTACTATATCTTCATTGCAGTATTCACATTTACATACTAGCTTAATTTGGGGACAGTGTAAAACATTAGAATATAGCACAGGTAATTCGATTATCTTCCTACTGCATTGTTAGTTTTCACTGGAATATACCTGTTTTTAATGTATGTTATGAAAGCCAGAGAAGCAAGGAATGCTTTTCCCTTTTGTATTTTGCTTTTCCCTTTTTGGCTTGTATCAGCCAGTCCTTGTAGCAGACAGCATAGTGAAATACGCAAGAATTTTGAAATCGTCCAAGTATAAAATGCACAGTCATATTGTTGATATTATTGGCATACTTCCTGCCATATGAGAGAAAAATTCAGCCAAGAGAGCATTTTCATTGCTGCTAGAGCAATTAAACAGCAGACATAGTAAAAAAAAAAATCCCCCCAAACCTTCAAATTGGAAAAATCTTTGTCATTAGTCAAAATACTCATTAAATGTATCTGATTGCCACAAGAATATTTCTTGGAAATCTCCCCAAGTTTTCAACTGAAACTCCATTTCCAAAAAATAATATTCCCAGCCCTTCACTTGGGAAGATAAAACACTCCCGTATGGGTTTTAGTAAACAGATCGTTTCTGTCAACATTTTCCATAGAGATAAAAATGACAGCACAACAACCAACTGTACTCCATAGCTCAAAAAACATGTCACTAGTATTGGACATTTTTTCAAAATTTTCATCCCACAGAGTAGATGACTTGCCCAGAGTCAAACAACAACAAAGTTCTAAGAAAAGTTTTGTTTCTCGATAGCCTTATGTTGCACACACATTAGTGAAAAGGATTTTTAAGCATAAATAAAAATGGGCTTTATAATAGGGAGAAGCTCTACACACTAGAGCTCCACTTTTGCTCATATTGCATCTCATTGACACGAATATACTTAAGTAGAGGGAACTTGCCAAATTTCAATAACTTTACTACAAGAGAAGTTGAAGTTACATTGCAGGATCTCAAGATTTTAACTGGCTTCTTCATTTGCAGTTTAACTGACACATATTTTCGCTATCCCTTGTATTGCTTCATATCTCTATTATATCTGTTTTTGATATTTGGTTCCTAAGTGGCAAATTTCCATCTCTTAAGAGGTCTGAAACATATACTGCTAAGGTTTACAGGCTCTGTAAGGAAGGCATGCAATGTAATTGAAGCTGAAGTAGTCATTTAATAAGTGCAGTGATTTTTACAAGAACCATTGAAACAGTAAATTTAAAAACATATTTTCTGTAAATAGTTTTTTATGCTGCAAAGGACTGAGCAAAACTTTGGCGGTCAGCATATTCCCAAATAAATATAGCATAAATATTTTTATTAGCAATCTCCCCTGTAAAGATTACTTTTAACATCTTAAAACGATTATATCTTCATCTCCCTATACTTTACCTACCCTGATTTTTTCTATTAGTGAAAAACAATAATTTCTCTGGAGCATTGTGCATCACAGAAAAGTAAACATGCTCTATTGGTAATAAGACTATTCTCAGTCAATTTCATCATGTAGCTGGATAAAAAAAAAATCTGATATTCTGCTTTATCCTAAATATACATCACAGTAGTCAGCATTTGAACTACTAGACTCTTTGATGGGAAGTAAATAGGTACACATACGCAGCCAATTGGAATGAATACCCCCGTACTATTTGTGTGTAAATCCTACATATTTGTCTATGCACTGAGTGGAGAATATGATAAGGATGAGGAGATGACTGTCACACATTCATATATTAGTACTGACAATTGTTATTTTCTTCAGTTCCAAATTTCAAAAGATATTTTAAATTAACTAAAATTCAATTAAATGTTACAATTTTTAAGACTACGGAACACAACGTAGTAGGATTATGTTTTTCAGTGGGTAGCATCATTTAATGATTCACATTCCTTTTCCTGTGACCTAATTTTATGAGAAATTACATAATCTTAGCCTCAGGGAATGTTTTTGAGATTGCAATTTGAAACAAGATTTAAAGAACAGGAACATACAGGTGGATTAGAACGAGTGAAGTGCAGACATTGCTGCCATTTCTTTTAGATCGTTTTCTACTAATGTTTATCATTGAGTTACAGAGCAATGTTGTACTGTGAACATTTATAATCTGCTAAAGTTCTAGATAAAAGGATTCATGTATACTACTTTTTTGTCTTCTAGCCTCCCCTTTACTATTGGGGCTAGACCCTCAAAGACACTGCCTACATGATGGAACTGCCGCTTGCTGGACACCCATGATGCGTTGGCCATGCCACACCAGTGTCTGACTTGCAGCCCCAGATCAGCTTAGGTAGTCCTAGAGGCCCATCTTTCCCAAGCAATCATGGGACTCTAAAAACCAAGATGATTCAGAGTCTGATTTCAAGAGCTCTGAAGTAATCATGGATATCTGCGGCCTTTGCTGATGTCCAAAACCATGACAGGGCAAATGAAGAAATAAAATATTTTATCTCCTCAAAGAACAGAAGGAAGTGATTCTACTGCAATGAAAGTAATACAAACGAATGAAAGGAAAAAAGAAGAAAAAGTAAGTTTTGTTTGATCTTGTGTTTTTTCCCTAAATGGAAAAAAATATCACCTGGGGCTCCTCTGAGCAGACATCCCCATTTTACATCACCCTCAAAATATCCTGATGTTACTGGGATGAAAATTTGTGTGTCATTTCATTAATCACCTGTTATGTGATTACACAGACTTAGAAAAGAAGTATAAGATTAGTATGCTGAACAAATGGGCTATTCACTGATAGCTTAAATCATATTAAAGGGAAAAAACCCAAGCCTTAAGCTTTTACATGGTTCAATAGCATGCACTTTATTTATATTTTCTCTTATAAGGGACAGGGCAAGATAGTTCCGTTGATGATTTAATACTTCTTCTTTCCGCCGCTAATGATTTCAGAAAAGTAAAATTCCAACTAATAGAAACTAAGCATATTAAACAAGAATAGTTTATCTTCCCCAAAATCATTGCACTAATAGCCCTGTCAACTTCTACTAGTCAAATTTTATTCTTTAATGAGAGTATCATGAATTAAGAAAAGTGAAAATTCTAGACTAAGATGTAATTACCAGTCAGATGAATTTTCAAAGCCATAAAGAAAATGAATGAATGAGCAATGCTAAGAGATTAATACAATTTTAAAAGTATGAAAACACAAGATCGAAAAGCAAAGCTGAAGAAAAGAAAAAGAAGAGATTATAAGCATAGTACAGCAAGCCTGAAAATACAAATAGAAAAAACAAAATACATAGCATAAAAAACTACATACGTTCACTAGGTTCACTATAAAGATCTTGATCATGAGGAGCAAAGACAACTGGAAAGTAGCATTACAAATTTCACAGAATTAACTCAGAGAAAATAACATTGTTATTCTCTTGCCCAATGCTGAATTCTTCAAAGTGTAGAATAACAAAATCTAAACAGAATGTGAAGGGATAATCAAAAGTGCAGAGTAATATGGAGGAATTTCACAAAATGGCCTAACACTGCCAGAAATGCACAGAGGCAACACAAAATACGCCAAAATCTTTGATGGAATATTTTCTGTTGAGAAATACTCATTTACTATGATAAAAAGAAATGTTTAAGAAGAATATGAGAAATTCAGTGAGGGTTGTTTTAGACAATAGATACATACATATGTGTGTATATATATATATATGTATATACATCTTCTTTATTTTGAAATGCAATTGAAGCATTGTTTTCAAACCAAACAAACTTCTCAAAATATAGTATGAAAGCACTGACATTCCAGGCCTCTCAAAGCTCTTGCTATATAAAATTTGCACAACAAACTTACAAAGGAAGGACAGATAAATCCTACAAAGAACCCATAAAACCATCAATAATGATCAAAACCTACTTTTAATAGTTAAAAGACATAAGGGAGCACAGTCATCATCTTTTTTCAGTGAGCTCTCAGGTTTGATAATGACAGGATACTATTTATTAATGTGGCCCAAAGTATACAGTATGAATCAAGAGACACTCCTCTATTATTGAAATCATTTTGGCGTAAGATGGCCTAAAAATAATTCTCAATACTTTTAAGCTAGTCAATTAAGAACTAGAAGTTGTGAGGACTGATATTTTGTAGACAAAAAGAAATCTTCAAAATCTCTTTATTTTTAAATGTGTATTATAGAGGAAAATAAATAATGGAATTTTCTGTGCATCGATGCTTTCTATAAATAGCTGAGCTTAGAGCAGATGAAGAAATGCTGCATGTTAGAGATTTTTACAGCTTGCTGGAACTGGATCACTGCAAATTCTATGTGACAAACAAATCATTAGCCCTTGTTGCCAATAGAACTGTCAGATTTCTAATTACAAAGGATCTTTGTTGGTGATTTGGTCTCTTGTCACATTTTTTTTTCTCAACATCTTACGGAAAAAAGGGAGCTGGTTGCATATTTACCAAATGAGATGTTTTCCACTGGTAAATACTGCTTTGAAAGAGACTAGATGTTTTACAAGAATCTGACAATTTCCACGAATCCTTTTGAAGAAACGGAGGTAGATAAACTCCCTAGATGCCCTGATCTCTTTAGTGACTATCAGAGACTCTGGGTGTCTCGTGGTCTGAATTAGAGAGCCATAGCTCCATTGTCAAGCATGAATCTTCAAAACCTGCTTGGACACAGCCCTGTGACACATGCTCTAACCCGCTGCGTGCAGGGGGGTTGGACTAGATGACCTCCAGAGGTCCCTTCCAACCTTAAGGATTCTATGAGTTTATGAATAATCTCTTTTTTTTCTATGCTGAGTAGCAGTTTATGCTCAAAGGATCAAGAGTACAGCTACCTCTAAATAGAGTATTGCTCCAAGGCATTTTCTACTATGGTGTTCTAGTTTCTGTATTTCCAGTTTAAGTTTAACTCTATCAAGAAAGAAAAAAAAAAAAGAAGCAAAAACTCCAGTGTGATGGATGGAAGTTCTAACCATCATTGCACTATGTGGCACTGGAAAATTCAGAATATTAAGGCTCAAAGGGATGAAGCAAAATCATGCTCACTGTGCATCTCCATCTCTTGTTTTTTTTTTTTTTTTTTTTTTTAATCTGGGCCATGGAATAGGCCCAACTTTGTTTCTAATAAGCTGGCCTTTATGTTTTTATTTCAAGATAAGGAGAAGTTAATCTGTGTTACACTCTGAACTGTAGTACCAAAACAGTGGTGCAGCATGAGAACCTGGAGAATATGATAAAGAAATCTGGGGATATTCAACTAGCAATATGATACTTGAGCATGATATATACATATTTTCATCCAGGAAAAAAAAAAGGGCATTTTTTTTAACGTATGTGTGAACAACAGAGTGATACAGTTTGGCAAATAAGCAGATCTCTATTCACTAACAGTACAACTGCATATAGCTTGAGAGTAGTTCAGCAGCTGCATTCTTATAAGCCTAAGTTACAGGAGAAGTGGTGTAAATTATACAAGAATGACTGTGACAACAATACCTCCTAGTAAGTTCTTATCTTTTTTCCACAGACTTTCTATGTTTAAAACTCTTTAAAACTAAACTCTTACAGTTTTAATAGAAAATAAATTGTAGATAATCTCATAGAGTCAAGCATACATTCACATCACACATTCAAAATTGTAATTTCACAAGACATTTTAATGGGCATATGCATGAGACTGCGGCAATTATGGAAGATGGGGTCCTGAGGCATTGACTCCAAATCAGAGAATCATAGAATCATGATGATTGGAAAAGATATTCAAGATCATCGAGTCCAACCGTAAGCCCTTCAACACCATACCTGCTAAATCATGTCCCCAGGTGTCTCATCTACACATTTCTTCAACACTGACAGAGATGGTGACTCCACCACTTCTCCGGGAAGCCTCCCAATGCTTCGCCGCTCTTTCCGTGTAGAAACTCTTCCTAACCTGAATCTCTCCTGACAAAACTTGAAGCCATTTTCTCTTGTCGTATCAGCAGTTATTCTGAAGAAGAGACTGACCCCCTCCGCACTGTTGTTTCCTTTTAGGTAGTGGTAGAGAGATAAGGTCTCTCCTGAGTCATCTCTGCTCCAGACCAAAGAACACAAGCTCCCTTCACCAGCTTTGTTGCCCTTCTCTGGACATGCTCCAGCACCTCAATGTTCTTCTTGTAGTAAGGGTCCAAAACTGAACAAAGTATTTGAGGGGTGGCCTCACCAGTGTCAAATACATGGGAATAAATCCTTTGGTTCTCTACTGACTTTGGCCAAAAAAAAAATATTTATTTGATTGTGCTGTCTTTGGGAGAGCAAAATCAGAGAGAAAAGGATATGATTTTCATAGAACAAAGTATTCACAGAAAATAATAACTATTGCCTAAAATTTGGGAAGGCAGACATGAGGGCAATGTTGAAATTGCCCATGAGAGTCTCTTCTATAGAACTTATACATTTATTTTTCTAGAGCTACATTATTATTCTAGAGCTATACATTTATCAAGTCTGATTAGTCTAGTTCTGTTTTTCTTCTGCTATCACTCTTGCCAGCTTGCACAGTTTTTTTTATGATATGAATAGATTTCAAATATGAACTTTGGACTTAAGCTAAAGATTTATTTCCAGGACTTTATTTGAAACCCAAAGAGAAGATACTGTTCATTTAACAAAACCAAGACATACTAGGTGTCACATCAGAGCTTTCTGAAGAATTCTGCACAAATGGTGGGTATTTTTATTTTCTAACTTGTCCAACAATCCATTATTATTAAACAATATGCAAAGATAATTGCTAGCATTCTCTGTCCAGACAGGCATTCCTTCAGGAAAATGGCAAACAGGATAAAATTAGACATGATTTTCAATCAAATGAGAAATCTAAACCATGTCAGATCTTTGAAGTCTTTATAAATCCACATTTTTTAGCTCAGCTTCACAGCTGAGGCTAAAGGAATAAAAGTCAAACTAAAATTACTGGGAAATTCAAATAGACCTTGCTGTGATTCACCGATTACCAAAAACATTACGAAAGGACTTCCTCAACTGTTTTATAGATAAGGGAATTTTAGATAAAATTTCCCTGTCCATCCAGACCTTCCTAGTCTAGATTTATGTGTAATATATATGCACCTTATATTTCACTATCTTTTATCATATATCTGTGATTCCTTCTCCATAACACCATCATGTTTTCACAACTAAACTTTGCAATTATTTTTCAGTCCTGTATAACTGGGTTTACTATGTAGCACAGTGGCCCAAGCCAGAATCAAATTAATGCTCTTCATCAGCCTCATGTTTACTTCTTCAGTGATTCAAGCAAGCAATCGATGGAGGGGGTCATAGAGTCCTAAGAAATAATGCAGGGTTTCCTATGAGTTCCTACTCACTATATAATTTTCTGGCCTAACTTCATTATCTCCTGCATTTAGGAAAATAAAAAAAAAAAAAAAAAACAGGAGTGGAAAAACACATGGCAGTAGATATGTTAGAATATCTGAAACTAGATTAGTGTGGATTTTCCTATATACTCCAACAGCATGACAGATGACAAACAAGACAACATGAGGATTCAATGACATTCATCCTGTTCTTTCCTTACTCTGTCTACACAGACTCTCATCCACTTATGACACAATTCTGGCTGCATCTATGGCTTCAATAGAAAGATGCAAGCAAATACTTCTTTGCATTTATTATAGTCCTAGATGAAAAATGGTTCATGAAATTACAGACTGGTTAATCTGATCCAACTTTGATTTTTTTCAATTTTAGAAAGTGTATTTATTGAAATTCTCTATGCTCAAGAGGAAAATATTAAAGATAGAGCTGATACCCAGCTTTTCGTCATTAAAGCAAATGAAATCAGAGCACTCTTTGAAAATAGATGTTACCTATTAGCAATAATGGGGAAAGTTTCAATCACATGTGAAATAAATACACTTTTGAAGCATGTCTGATTTCTAGAGAAAAAAAAATCACTTTAACTATCTATGTGTTGGATGTAGTTTTCCCACAATTGCAGGAAGACATAAGGTTATTCTAAGCTTTTGTTGCAAGATGGAACATATCTGTCACAATCTACCATCATTAGCACTTTTGGCACATTGTTACTCACAACTATAAAGTCTCAAAATCTTTGCCATGGACTTATTTGATTCCAAAATGAAAATATGGAATTGCTTTCTAAAAATAAGGAATTGTTTTCTGCTTTCCAGGAACAGAATAACAAATGGATAGAGTCCATATTTGCTCTGAGGACACGATCATTATATTTATTTATTTATTTGGATGGTAAAAGAACTGTGAGCCTGCTAGGAATAATTTATGGACTAGTAAAAATAAGATGTTCTTGAACGCATGGCCTAATGTATTCTGAGAATGACATAGATGCTTTGATTTTCTTTTTTTTTCTGGAAGCCATATTTGATAATAATTTGAAGTTTTCATCTTATGACCTTTCAAGAGTGTTTTCTTGTGAGTGGGCGAGGGAAGGATTTTCTATAGCAGAATAGATATTCTAAAGCATTTTGTGTAAGTCACAGAACCCGGGAATGATTGCATAGTACCTTATTTCTATTGCTAATTACCATATAAAGGGATAGATGCTTGATTAAGGAACAGTGGTGTTTTACTTACAACTTAAATGGAACTGCATACAGAATTAGTTATATCTGTGTGATTAAGGACATAACAGCAGCCTTTTTTCTAATTGTCATATTAAATCCTTCCTAAGAAGCATACATCTCTATCTTAAAAGGCAAATGGTCAATAATACCTGCAGGTATTTTGCCACCATTGTAGCACAACAATTCAGCATGGGAATGTTTAATGCTGACATCTAGGGACCAAATCCATTACAGAATATTAAGATTAAAAAAAATAGGCAAATATTTAGCATCTAAGTGTTTGCGAGGCAATTCTGGATTTCATCTTAGAAATCCTCCCATGCAAATATTCTTTAAAATACAGGTAGCATACACAGTAGCTCTTTGAACAGATGCCAGCAATTGCCAGAAAAGTATTGTGCAATGGAAAGCTCGGATAATATAGAAGTCAGTTCTGTTGATCTATTTTAAAAAGATATATAGAGAGTAAGTTCCTTAGCTTTGACCTGAATCTTTTTCTGCCTGTAAGTGGACCATACATATTGCTAACAATCTGTAATTGTGGCAGATCAAAGTCCTGTTTCCTCTGGGCATGCACAGGTGACTCTGAGGCTATGTTCATATTGCCATTTTGCGAGATGGATAGTGACAAATGCATTGTATGTGAAATCCCAGCAGATTCAGGATTCTTTTGTTTCTTTCTGTGAGGGCTATAAATAAGTTGTGTGGCACAAAACAGACTGCTGAATGAAACAAATGCGCACACGCAAAATAAATCAGAGCAACCTTAGCAGTTTACAAATGGGCGTTTTCATCAGGATCCAAACAACAAAGAGACGGGGAGACAGGCCTTTTTTTTTTTTTTTTTAAGCAAATTAAAGAATAGCTTTACTTTATTGCACAGGTACTTCAGATAAGAAGCTTCAATCAAAAATTCATAACAACCTCTTGTATATACAAGTCTGCTTGATAGATTAATAGTGTTGACTCACTTGGCACCAAAACTCAGCCATCTTCCCTTTCCCATCCAGTAAATCTGTGGCTGTCAGTGATAGGAGCTGATGGGAAATGATAGCCTTATTGAGCTGCCTCATGAACTGTGACTCATTTGTTCTGAAGACCCAGACTGA
>JAVCKT010025507.1:0-12329 GCA_032273925.1 Rhynchotus rufescens | reverse complement strand
TAAGTAGACTAAGCAAGACAAAAAACCCATAATGGCGCATAACCTAATGTAATCCAAGTAAGGATGTTTATCCTACCTTTGCTTTTAAAGTCCTGATCCCAGCCACAGACTTAAAAAAAACTTGCATAGAATTAAGTACCCTAAGTAATTGTGAAAATGTTCTTTTCTTAACCAGGATACTACAATTTTAAACAACAATTTAAAGGACTACAATTTCAAAGGACAAGGATTCCAATTCTTATTCAGGAAAACACTGGATACCAGTGAATATTTAAAACTAAACACATCTTCAAATTATCTGGTAAATCAAAGCTTACATTAGCAGATGACTCTTTCAAAAGACAGCATTATAATGATATATCAACAAAAGTAAAGGCATAATAATTATAATATAGAGGCATCCATCACCTTAATTTTTCAAAATTTTGCTAAAACCTGAAACTTTACTCAATTCTAGTTTCACCATCAGCACAGAACATTCAAGCCAGTAGCATTTATAAATTTAAAATGACAAACACATCCTTAACGTTAAATAGCATAGATGGAAAATAATAATAAAAAAGATTTTTACAAAATCTTGAAAGAGCTTACCAGTCTGTCAAGCTATTCTGGGTATGTATGTATCACATCATCATTCCATATGCCATTGGGCCTTTCCCTGATTGTATGTTGCAGCAGTTATTTAGAATGTCACTCATACCATAAGCAATTTACACAATATATAATTGATCTGAAACTTAAAGGGCTACAATCAGGAAAAATATTAAATAACATCAAATATAATTCTGAATTTGCATGGTAATACAATTTACATTACCTAGCTACAAGAATACACATTTATAGCTTTCCTAATTATTGAATTGATTCAGAGTTCTATTGTTATATTTTTATCTCTTAACACAGGCAACAGACATTCATAATAGTTTATTTTTTCAAAAAAAAAAAAAACTTAGTTGGAAGGTCTTTTGAGAGGACATCATATCCTTTCCTCTAATTATTCCATATAGTTAAGACCTTTTCTTGCTTTCTTTCTCCAAGGAATAAGCAGGGAACCTTTATATCATTTTTTATCTATTCTCGTCGGTGAGTCAAAGAGAAATAGGAATAATGTGCAGAATATGTTAACTATATTTTATCAGTCCTGCAAATTCCCTGCTGAGAAGAGGGTGCCGTACAAAATCTGATGGATGTTCTTTCCCTCTCCTGCACAGAACCAGAGCCCCATTCTGGAAGGGAACTTTCCTTGGAAGACTCTTGATTTGTTCAGTCTTTCTCCTGAGTACATACATATGCCTGAAGCCTACGCTGTTAAAGGAAACTGGTGAAAGAGGTTGTGAGTAACACCTCATCATATATCATCTCCAGCTACGGAACTGTGACTGAACTCAAATGCCACATCCCAGGACAAGGAGCACAAAAGGACACTTTTTTTTTTTTTTTTTCCAAGACAAGGATGTTACTAAAGGCAAAATAGGCTTAGAGCCAATCTGCCACTGAAATACAATATTAGGCTGCAGACAGAAGGTGTAGAACAGGTCTGTCCCTGAACTCTACAACAAGATAAGCAGCAGAGAGCAACTTCAGGTAAATGGATATGGTGTACTTTCATATTGAGAGGAAGAAATAGGGCAAGATTTTAGACGGGACACAGGGCCTGAAGACATACACAGCCTGTCCCATCCTGTCTCATTCAGATTTGGAGACATAAAAGGCAGGAGGCAAATTTGAAAATTTAAATATAGCCAAGTCTTCATGAATAAAAGTGGGATGTCATTAACTTGCTTAGAATTGACTGCTTATCAAAATTTGAACTAAGTCTTTTATGGTCAATGATGTGTCATAAAACAACAAAGACTGTTCCTAGGCCACGGTAGTATCGTGTGTTCATTGTGACAAGTCCTAGTTATTGCTTGTCTCTCCTTCACTTGCTGCTGTGTCTGTAACAATGCTGAACAATTCCATAATTCCACGCTTGTCCTTAAATGTATTCACTGCTGACCTCTAATTTTCTTTCTGACTATATATACATACATATATATGTATATACATACAGATTTCTATCAGTAAGATGAAATCATTCACCCCTCACAGCCTTCTACATAGCTATGGTTTTAGTTTTACATTGTTCTCCTTGACACATCCCAGTATTATGGGTTTGGTGCCATTGTGATAAGTTATGTTGATCTTTCTTGTAATTTTGGATGGAAAAGTATTGTCTCTTTCCTGACCTTTGTTTGTAGTTCATGTTCATAAAAATAGTTTTAAAGTGACTAAGAATAAAAGATGGGATTTACATAGATTTATTCACAAATGTTGGTTACAGGCCCTTGCATAATCAGCCATTTTTTCCCTAAAAATCTCTAAATACAGATTAGAAAACTGTGGTTTTTGCTCTTGCAAATGACATGTGTTTTTTAAGAAGAATAAAATATTGCTTTTTAAACAAGGGTGGATGTTATCTCTTCAAATGTGCTTATATGCATTTCCTGTGCTTAGATACAGCGTAGTAATAATAATACCACAATTACCAGAATGTATAATCTATAACATAGTCCTGAGTAAATCAACGCGCAGCTGAATGAGTTACACACATCCTGTAGGATACCACTGTCATTCTAAATTGTTTCCTGTTACACTGTGCATCTGTAGTATGATTGCTAAACTGTGCTGGGTGTGACTCTTAACTTATCATGCTGAGTATTATTATTCTACAAATATTACCGGAATACAGATATAAATACATAGATATACATCTAAATCACAGTTTATTTGCAATTGCCTGAATGGGAAAACAGAAAATCCCTGATCTTGAGAAAGAATGGTTCTGGTGTTTAAAAATACTTATGAGATTTTCAGTATGAATGCAAAACCACTGCAAACGCATAAAATGCAAGGACAGTGGTTCTGGATTTCAATTTGGTTGTTAAATTACTACTGATATAATGCATACCTGGGTTTTATAGACAGTGGAAATCGTTATGTGTAACCTCAGATGCTCCACCTCTCCCTTTAGAAAATTTTTCTTCTCTGTGTTTGCATCTACAGGTCAATGCCTAAAAATAATAATTTCAAAAAATAATTTTATATAGTCAGATAGAAAAGGCAACAAGAAAAAACCCACAGAAATATGTCAGTGTAATTGCAACATACATTGCTCTCACACTCCGAACAATTTTAGAGAAATATTGTCATTTGGACTAACTGAACCACAAATTAAATATAGCTAACCTGTTCACTGAATTTGCACATTTAGTAAGTTCTCCAGTTTTGGTATTCTCAGATAGATGTTAAAATCAATCTAAAATTGTAATTCTTTAAAAGGGGGTCTGTCTATTTGATACCTTTTAGAACTAGTCTCACTAACTTTGTAATTTTCATTCTGCTTTACTATTGAGAGGCAGAATGTCACTCATAGGTATATATCATTTTCACTGAGTCATACAAGCTACCAGAATTTTAGCATATTTCAAAACAGTAGTATGGCAATTTAGAAAAAAATTATTAAGTGAAAACAGTTATCTTTTTCTTTCTGATGCACTTCTACCACACCAAAACACAAGTCCAACAATAATAGTGCTAAATAATGCAAATTGTTTTTACTTGAAAAGCATTTTTAAAATAGCCATTTTAAGTAGCCCCCTTTTCTTTGTACTTCAGCTCTTTTTGGACATGTCGAGTCCACTACAAAACAAAGAAGCCATTCAGATCTACCACGAAGTACTTGCAGTGTAAGCTTTCATTGTCTTTTCTGTATGGGTCAGTTGATTCCAATGGTCATTTTATGTCCATTACTATTCTTTTTTACTTTCTCTGGTCTGATCTTATGTAGAAAGATGCTTAAGAAATCTGATCATCTCTACTAAAGACAGTTTAGGATGGCTAAAGAAAGTTCGGGATGGCCGCCCTTTCAAAAATAGTTGAACAAAAAAAAAAAGACTATTACTAAATTTTGCCTGTATACACTAATCTAGCTGTTCTCATCCTATACTCTTCCCCAAGATAATAATAACAATAATAATACCAATTTGGAACAGTAGTTATCTGTTCATTAGCCTGTGACAGGATGGGGGGAAGCCTGGCTACCTCAGCCTGTAAAAAAACATATAACCTTGCTAGAGAATATGAATTCTGTTCATCTCAATCTCTCTGAACCTATTTTTTCACTACTCATTATTTTCTGATAACCTGAGCTGTCTCTTCATTTTTGTACAGTTTCCAACATTTGCAGATACACAGGTGTCTCTCCTACACAGAGAAGATCTAGAACATCCTTGGTTATGATCTAAGAGGTATGAACTTAAAATAAACTTCTAAATCTGTAATGTCACTTGAAATGCATATATTACATATCACAAAATATGTATCCTTTCTTTAGTCAATTATAAAGAGCAGGTAAAAATATCAAATTATGTTTTTCTTATTTACTGATAGAACTTCTTAGCTGTGGCACCACCTTGTGGACAATACTAAATGAAATAAAAAGTTGAAAAGCAACCAAAACAGAGCCATTATTCTGGAGGGAAAAAACAAATAGTTATACAAATGTGTTAAATTTGAGTAAAATAACTTACAAATATAATTCCTAAAAACCCAGTTATGAAATAAAGTGCATGAGAAATAATGTCTTCATTGTACTCAGTTGCCTTCTCTGTAGTCTTCACCAGCTTTTCTGAGCATCAGGCAAGAAGAGAGGTAGTCCTCAAAATTATTTTTTTCCTTCTTAACTATCAGTGTTTGAACTCTGCTTGGGAAACATAACATTAAATACAGAATTGTAATTTTTTCTTTTCTCATTTCTTCTAGATGTAACCGCACACAACATTTCAACTTATGAAATGTTGGTAGAGCGGGAGATGACAATTTGTACGTCCCTTCCTGTTTGGATGGGCAGCTGACTTGCACCTTTGGATCTCACACAAAACAAACTCAGCTGGTAGGAGCAATGTCTATGTCTCTAATACAAACTGGGGTGCTGACATTTCAAGTCTCTCTCTCAAACATGATTTTGGTAGCATATGGATGATGTTGCAGATAGTTTACCCACTTGGGAATTTCTATTTCTAGTTTAGTTCTTTGGCAAATAAATCATTACTGAAATGATACACACAAACTCTGTGAAAGAGTTTTTCTTTCAGAGAATAAGCAGCTGCATGACAAATACAGTAGCACTGCTCAGTCTCCCCCTCGGAGCTTTTTTTCAGAGTTTCCTCAATAGTCTTCAGCTGAGAAAACTTAAAAATAGTTTCCTTGGTCAAAAAATTCTCTTTGATAGACTACATTGCTTCTAAAAAATAAGTCTGCAGAAGTTCCTCCCTTCTCAGCTTTGTTGTACACACACAAACTCTTCCCAATCACTCGTTGTAGGGGATGGAATAGCACTAAATACAATTTTGGCTGGAAGCCCCAATGGGGCTGTACAACAACAGTCTACTGCCTTCATGCTCCATTTTGAGCGTGAGTACTCCATGCTCAAGTCTCCATTACAGTACTCCAAGTACTTCATTATAGGAAAAAAATCTATCCATCAGTTCACTATGTTGAATCACGTTTATAAATACACAGGAACAGCAGACTCTCATAGGGATGCTCACTTAACAGCTACAGTAACTGCCAGCAGAAGGCAGAAGCCTTTAAGAAAGCCATGCCAAACCGCTCCCGGGGAAAAATAAAGCGCAGAAACCCTCCAGGTGGCTAAAAGTTTTACACAAAATGCCAACGAGGGCAAAAGCATGCGGCTGTGGTGGACATGAACCCACCTGCGTGGGGCAGGGGCTTTTGGGGTTCCTCAGGCAGGGGGCGACACTCGAGATGGAGGGAGCGGGCGAGGCGGAGCCGTTAACGGTCGCTCACGCGGCATCCCTGAAGGGAGCTATGAGTTTGCCCATGGCGGCAGCCCGCCGAGCCCTCCCAAGCACTAGCCCTCCCAGCCATGGCCATGGGGAGGACGGTCAGGGCAGCCGGGAATCCCTATATCCCGGCGGCGCGGGACGCTGTGCTCCCTGTGCGGACATGGAGCCCGCTACGAGGCAGCCCTGAGCGCCCCTCCCCTTTCTCCCCCCGCCGCCATTTTCTCGCCGCTCGCCAGAGGGCGGCGCAGCTGCGCGCGCCTCGTCGCGTGTCATGGCGGGCGCGGGGGGCGCAGCGGTTACGCAGCTGTGGCCATGAGGTGCGTGGGGGCCGGGAGCTCTCCATGCTGTGGGGCTGCGGCTCCGGCAGGGCAGGAGCCCGTGCCTCCTGGTCTGTAGGCATCTGCAGAGGCCGGGCTGCACAGTGAGGGTGGCCTGATGGGGCCGTGGGGAGGCTGAAGACTTCCCTGGTGTGCCGCCCAGGTGATTTAGTCGAGATTCATGTTGCATTGATGTGGTAATTTTGTAAGCAGTAGGGATGGGGGGTGGTTTTGTTTCTCTGGGATATTATGAGTGAAAAAGCAATATTGGTGGTGCCACTCTAATCCTTGTTCAGCAAAAGAGAAGCCCCGGAGTTTCCACAGCTACAAGACTCTTAGGAATGGGCATCCAGGGAAGCTCCTGACCCTGCCATAGAGATTGCAGATCTTACCCAGGAGTTATACATGATTCTTAGGAATACTACTTGCGTGGATTTCACAGCATATGTTTCTCCATATCCCTACGATTATATGGTAAAGGAAGTAAATGAACGTTGCGCTTGTCAACTACCCCATAGAAGAAGAGAGATGAAGGAGTCGGGACGGTATCGCAAGACTCCTGGCTGAAAATAATTTATGGATTAGGTCGTGGGATTAACTTAGCTAAAGAAAACACAGAAGTAGCCCATTCCACGCTAGTGTAACCCTGAAACAGATTAAAAGGAACGATCAGCATACAGCTCAAGATACATATTTTTTAAGTTAGCTTATTAAAATGCCTTATTATGCAATTGAGGATATAGATAGGTATAAAGGCAGTAAAACGTTGGAAAACCATCTTTATGTAGCAGAACTAAACATACGCAGGGATAGTTGGGCCAAAGGGACTCTGGAATTAACCAAGGAAAATTTAAGCAGAAAATTATATACTTTATAATGGAAATACTTCCATTAATGTTGTACACTGATGTCATGCTTGATGGCCTTCATGACCATCTGAAATAGGATAGTCTGAACAGGGGATGCTGTTATATCCAGTAACACCATTTCCACATTGAACTCTCAAACTTTTTTGTTTATATGGATATTTATCCCCCATCCCAACAACAGGCACTACTGTTTTTGTAACTTCTCTCCTTCCTTTGGGAATAGCAATGTTTTACCTGTTTTAGAAAAGATCATGGGGTATTTTTTTCTTTAATGTCTCATAAAATAACCTTTTTATAAAAAAAATGAGAGTTTAAAAAAAGTGCAAGGGTTTTTTTAGAATTTTTCTTAGAAAAAGTTATTTTGTTTATACTTTGATAAGGAAATATATCTAAGTGTCAAAAAGATGAGGTGAATTATGCTGGGAAAACTGTTGTCTTTTAATATTTTGGCAAAAGAAGTATTGCAGATTATTTAACCTATTGTGCTTCTTAATTCCATAGTGTGTGTTGCTTTGAAATACTAAGAGAATTCTAAACTCTTTCTAAATATCCTTAAAGAGAGACTAATAAAATTATTTTAATTCATCTTGACTAATTGCTTCTGAAGTAGATAAGGCATTTGCTACTCTTTATTCCTATCAAGTATATTCTGGAAAGGACAAACTATCTTATATACTTTTTAAACACCACCAACATAAATCATTTCCACATTGTCATAGGTTAAACTAGGGCAGCCTTATTAATGATCCTGGAAAGATTCAGATGGAAGTTTTCATCGAAAAAGTACCAGCAGGGCCCTAGAGGCAAAACTATGTGGATATATAAACCCCCTTGTGTCAGTGAACAGTGCAGTCAGTGCAGGGAATACAGGAATTGCATGCAGTACTAGGAGCACAGAGGAAGGAAGAACAATGTTTTTGGTGTCAAGAGCAAAGGAGAGTAAACAAATATGGACTTGGCCTCTTTTCTGAGGTAGGAATGAGCTCCTGACATAAGGAGAAGTGGAGAAAGCCACCAAATACTAGACATGGAAGTTATACAGGTCCTTCGTTCAGAGCAGAGTATTAAGATCATATCCCTCCTTTCCTATAGACTATATGTATAAAGTATCCATTAGTGAAAATGTGGAATGCATTTGGTCTATACAACAAAAAAGTGCACAAGTAACTAAATGAAAGGCAAGTAATATGAAGATACTGAATACTTTTCAGTGATTGCAAATTGCATAAACCTCCATGCTCATTCAACACTAGGTTTAGTTTCCTGTATTTTTGAGATATGGGTAATTTGGATCTTTGCCAGACCTGAATGACTATAATAGGCTATAAAATTATGAGAGGAAAACAATAGACATAGGAACTGCTGCTAAAGGTGCAAATTTAAACTAATATTGCCTTCACCTGCCCCAAAACCCCACCCCATACAGAGTCCATAACAATTAGTGGAGATAAGATTTAAAAGCTGTAAGTCATGGAAAAATAATAATAGGATAGGAACTTCTACTGTGCAGATCTACCTTTTCCATTTAAGTATGAAGAGTTAAGTCTGCATATTTCCTAATTCTGTATGTAATTTTACTCAATTTCTTGCTTTCCAGACCACTCTTTCTTTCTTGGAGGCCTTACGAAAGACTAAGATATCTCCAAAGAATGAGGATCTGCTAATGCTCAAAACTATGAGTCTGTTTCCCAGCATTTGCATGATGAAAAACCGCAGGTAAATCTTCATATCACTGTTTAGCTGATACAAATACATTATCTCTACTTTTCCATTATAAATCTTGTATCTATTAGAAACGCAGGTCATTTTTGAATTACTTGATTTTCTTTTTTCTTCTAGTGATGCTGTAGGAGTAGATAAGGGACAAATGTATAAAGGCCCATAAGGCAAATCCTCAATGTCAATCAATTTTATATTTATCTTGCTTAAGTTGTGATATTCTCAACTCATTGAGAGTGGTATGTTATTCCTAAAGGTAAGGTTATTACTAAAGTTGCATGGCAAAATTCATTGTGGTTTGTTATCAGTAAGAAAAGTAAACCTGTCACAAACCACGAAAAGAATTCTGTATCGTGAAGCACCAAATACTAATTTATAGAGTAAAGTATAAGGTAAAGTATAAAGATGCAGACTCCATGACCTCATTGAGCAACTTATTCTGATGTTCAGTGAGGTGATGGAGTTTGCATCTTTGGAGATATTCAACACATTTTTCTTGTAATGATTAGATGGAATCTCTTGTATCTCAGTTTGTGCCCCTTGTGCCCTTGTCATTGGGCACCGCTGGCTCCATCTTTTTTATACCTTCTCATCAGGTGTTTCTGCACATTGGTAAGATCCCCCTAAGCCTTCTATAGGTTACCCAGTCTTTCCTAAACAAATGGCCTATTAAAAATACTTGTTTAAGATTAACCTACATTAAACCTAAGATTAAAAACATTTGTGCACTGTGTATAAAGATAATGCTGAAAGTATGTGAAAGTAAGTCTGTGTCTTTTCATTGGAATGCAGATATCTTGGGGAAAGAAAAAAAAAACAGGAATCCTAAAAGGTAGGAATTCTTAATTTCAAATACTGTTAATGCAAAAATCTGAATATGGCAGATGAATTATGGTTATATTTAACTACCTCACAGATAACCCTTGTAGCACTAATATTCTCCTTGTAACTTCTACAGTTTCAAAAAACATTCCATACTGTTTCAGCAGCCAAAAATCCATTTTTCCCTTATGGATTCTTTCAAACCTTCCACTTCCTCTGCAGCTGCCACAGTGCAACTGTGGACAGTGCATTGACAATACACAAATTTTCTGTGGAGAAAGGTCCATAGACTTTTCAGTGGTTCTTGAGGCAGCCTAAAGCAATGAGATGTTCTATTAGATTTGTTTGTCTTGGCAAGAACGAGGACAACCTTGTTCTTGAAAAATCTACATTTAGTTCCTCAACTATAAACAATTTTCATCAGATCTTTCATCTGCAGTATATGTCTTTGTTTGGCAAACAATTCTCATTGTTTCTTATTATACATGCCAAATTGTTTCTGTTCTGCATGAGCTATGATGACTTGAAGGACTGAAGTTTCATGAAGCAGAAAGATTTTTTTTCTCTCTCTCTTAATTCAGTGATACTGTTACTGCCCGAGTTGGTCCATAATTTCTTTGTATTTGTGATAGTCTGTTATTACAGAAAACAGGAATGAATAGGTCAAGCAAAACTTTTTGCCATTAGTGCTATGCTGGTAGAACAGTCAATGTGCAGTCAAGTTAGTGAATTTTTACCTTCTGGAATAAAGCTCAAAGCAGGATAATCATAATGAAATAATCATTTAAAGTATGCAGAATCAGGTCCTTTCCATTCCTATTGCCATTAAAAAGGTCAATAAAGCTACATCAAAGAGGCCTGAAAAGGTGTCTTGGCTCTTCAGCTGCCATGTCCAAAAGAAAATTGAGACAACCAAAACCCCAGTATATTCAGAACAACACTGTAAATCAGATTAATGTCAAGAAAAGCAACCACCTTTCATATTACTCCCAGCTCTCACATACCCAGGCTGAAGTGAGATAAAAATTTAGATGCTAGGAAGGAGAATAGCTCTTTCTAAAACAAACATTGGATTGGCCCAGGTGGCCACAACCTGCATCATTTTTCTTAGTCTGATCTTTCAAAGTGCTTCATAACTGCCTCGCAGTCTCAGAGAGGTTGAATATCCTTCTTAGCTTTTTCCAATGCAGACCAGATGTTGTGTTGTGATAATTTTCTCATGGGCCTTTTCCATTTTGACTCTCCATCAGCTAGGGATCCAAAGAGATATTACTTGAAAAACAGGAACTATAAAAGAGCCAAGAACTTATAAATTAAAACATAAACATTAATTTGTTTCCCGAGATACAGATGTCTTTTGTCAATTCAAGCCTTGATCTCACCATCAGTTAAAGGCAACGGTTGTTCTGTGGAAGCATGCACTGGAAATCAGCCAGTGGGTATTAACTTTTGATTCTGATTGAATGGGGAAAAAAAAAAAAGTTGAATCAGAAACCCAGAATTAAAAGTTTTGACAATAATGGTTGATATCATTTGAATTTTTTCAGGATACTAATCAAAAAGATTCATTACCCTAGAGAACTGTAGTATTATGAAGCCTTTCAGGTTGGGGGCAAAAGAGTTTTAAGTTGTCTTTGGTGGTCTTTCTGCTTAACTTCCCAATCTGCTTTTGCACAAGGGCTGAAATCTGTCTCTGAGCAACTGAATCCAGTGGTGGAGCCTGATACAAGGGGTTACTTCAAAATGTGCCCAGTACAGCTCTGGAGAAGAGGGCAATGCTGGAAGAGACAGGGAAATAAGGCAGACAGCACAGGTGAAAAGTCAGATGACTGACTCATAATCCAGGTTGAAAATTTGAAAAAATAATTGCATATTTAAACTAATTGATAAAATATTTTAACAATATCAGTATTGCCCTTGAATAGATTCTATAGCACTGTGTCCTTACAGAAGTAAATAAGACAGACAAAATGCTTCCTGTTAATAAAACAAGAATTTTGGTATGAAGACGTTTCTGTGGTGAGTTTATAAAGAGGTAGAACAAAAGCTTTCTTCACTTTTGATTAAGAGCAAGAATGCACTGGTGGTCTGTAAGGAAGCTAAATTAAAGTGAGATCAGGGTAAAGAAACAAAAATCTTGGGGTCTATGCCAAGAAGCGCTTGTCTTTTAGAGAGGATAAATGAACCAGCTTCCATATGTGTGGTCAGATTTTGGTTCTCCTGTAAATTTACTAGCTTCATTATTTTTCTTGCCTAGAAAAAGAAGGAAGAGCAAAGTACTCTGATGTGATTAACCACTCCATTTCACAGGATTCTGAAGACATAACAATTTTTAAGAATACATAAGATACTCTCTTTTATATATTTTTTGCTTGAGAATTTAAGTTAAAATCCCTTCTTGTCTTCCAGTTAATCAATTCCAGTATGCCCCGAAGGAAGGTAGTATTTTCAATATCTCACTGTGTGGCACTGAGCCATATTATAGTCCTTTTTTTCTCAGTGCTTAGGAACTCTATATGGAATGTTAGTTTTAAATGATATTTTTGTTAATTTAAGTTCAAGATCGTAGTGCAAGATGGAGCGACTCCTTGTTTTTTTTCCAAAATGTTGGAGGTACTTTAGCTGACAAGTCTCTATTCTGCATCTGTGGTTTCATTGTATTTTTGTTAAATATTAAGACATTTGATCCATATTCCTGTTAAGACTTTTCACCATGTAGAGGTGCAAACTTACAAGAGGAACAACAGGCCTTT
>JAVCKT010025506.1:10120-20178 GCA_032273925.1 Rhynchotus rufescens | reverse complement strand
TAAGATGTTGCTGTGAGCCACAGGTCATAGGAACAACGCAGCCTGCCAATTTGCTCACTGCAAATCTATGCTCATTTCCATCTTCTTCCCAGTCTTAGACCCTCAACAGACTCTTTGGACAGCTCCAGGAAGGACAGACCAGAGCAGAAGTGTGGTTGAGAGCACCTCACCCAGGAGTGCAAGAGGACAGGCAGGTACCTTGGTGGGCTGGAGCACACTGGGGGCACCTCTGTGTGTTGCATGGGGAGGGTTAGCAATGGCAATAAGGAAGTAGGAGGTAAAAGTGTCTCCATGAAACAACGCTGCCCAGGAGAGATGCTTCTTCACCCCCATCTTAAAGCCTCCTGACAGGGTTCCCATCATCTCTTTGCAGCTTGCACCCTCTCAGCCAGCCTTGCTGCTAGGAAGCTATTTGTGAATGCCTAACCTAATATATCTTGTCTGCAATTTAAGCCCATTATCACCTGTCTATCCCTCAACCAGTTGATCACAATCATCCTTATAACTACTTTTTCCATACCAGATGAATGCTACACATGCCCTTTTCAGTCTTCTCTCTCTCTCTCAGCAAAGAAACTCAGTGCAGTTTATCTTCCCAGGGCATGTTTTCCAAACTCTTTCAATTTGTCTGTCTCTCTCTTAAAGTTGTGATGTCCAAGCCTGGATATATCTCTCCAGCTGATGCCTCACGAGCACTGAATAGAGTCAAATAAATTACTTTGCTGTCTTCCATCTGAAAATCTATTAATACATCTCTTGGCAAGATGTACCTTTTCTTTCCCTTCCTAAGCATCAGGTTTATTTTCTGATGCTCAGTTTGAGGGCTACTCTGCTGCTCAGAGCCTCAGCCACTATCCTGCTGGCTTACCCGTTCTTTCCCATTTTATATCCACAATTTTGAGTTCGTCTTCCTAAGCAAAGCACTTTGCACTTGACTTTATTGAATTTCACTGTATTGATTTCAGGCCATTTCTCCAATTTATCAAGATCATTTTGCTCTGAAGAATCTTACAGCAGCTTGTCTTGTATCTCTCTGTTGACAAAAGGTCTTTAGTTCTCAAGGCTATCAATCCAGGACTTCACAGGAGTCCTTAAAATAGTCAGAAGGAACTACATGGGAGGTGCTGAGGCACTGGGGGATGGGAGTACCAGCCTGCCTCTCACTGAAATGACCCTCCACTCTCAGATCTGGAGACAATACAAGCTGGACTAAGCCAGAAAGTAGACTCCTCACTGCTGAGCACAGACCAGTTTAGAGAGTAGTTTAGGGTTCTTTTTGGTTTTGATTATGGCTGCCTAGGTGTTGCACAGCTCCACTATTTAAAGCAGAGAAAGAGGCATGAGAAACTATTGCTTCCCGGGGTTTTCCTGTGGTGGAGCGAGCTGCTCCTAACCCTTCTGCTTGGTCACTCTCAATAATCCCATAAACATCCAAGAGGCTTCAGAGGAGCTTCATGTACCTACACCAGCTCCCACCTCACTTTTTTCCCTCTGCTTCTCTGTTGTCTTATCAACAGCATCTTCCTCTACCTCCTCTTCCTCCCCTCTAAGCAAGCTAAAACTCAGGCTACATCTCTCCAGGCGCAGGGAGGAATTTCCTAGAAAACTTTGCAAAAGCACCTCCTGCAGAGCTGCCTCCTAATGCGTCCCTGCTAGTCGACGGGGCAGGCGAGACGGGCGAGCTTCAGCTGCACGCCAGCGGGAGGGCTGGGGAGGCGCAAGGTGGGAGATGCAAACAAACCTGGGGAGGGGGCAAAGCAGGGGTGGAACGAGGAGCCGGAACAGCTTGGGAGAGATATTTCCTTGGGAAAGTGCTGACAAGACTCCATTGAAGAAGAGGCAGCAAGGGAGAGTGGGAGAAGGGCTCCTCCAGGTGTGCAGACCTTGGGGAAGGAAGAGGAGGGCGCCTGGGACAGGGCCCGTAGGAGCTCACCCTGGCCTAGGTAAGCTAATGATGCAGACAGACACTGATCAGCTCTGCTCCACGCACATTTTCAAATCTAAGTAGCTTATGAATAAGTAATAATCTCTTATTCCCAGTGCCATAATCTATATTTAATTAAGAAAATAACTAAATGGTGGGGGTTAGAGGGGCTGTGTGGGGAGATTGCAAGCTATAGAAAGTAGGGGAATAGCCATCAGACCCAGCGTGGAGGTAGCAGCAGAGCTGGGGCCAAGGGCTGGCCAGGAACACAGTGCAAGACCTTGTCAGCCCTGCCCAGAGCCCCTACCAGTGCTCTGCAGCATCCCTTAACAGCAACACTGGACTAGAGTCCTCTTGGCCCTTACCTGAGCACCTATCTGCATGAACTACCTGATGGGGGTTTTACCAGCACAGAGCTAGTGCTAGACCAAAGACCAGAGCATGACTTCTCTCTTGGTCTACATGCTGAGAGCTCAAAAGCAGCTCTCACCAACCTTTGCTTGGGACAAGAGAGAAGACAGAGAGCAGAGTAACCATAGGTGCCTCCAAGCATCCTGCAACTACATCCTTCCAGCACCACCAAAAGCACATCCCAGCTACCACCCCAGACCTTTTTCATCCAGCAGCTTCCAAAGCATCTCTGCAGCCACGCTCAGTCTCCCCATAGCAGCATGCTTAGATTGCTTTCATGCTGGAAGCTGTGTTGACTAGGTTTTGCTTCTTGTCACACTAGCGGGGGGTCTACAGATGACAGGTTCTTGCCTCTGCTTCCCTGAATTGTCAGTAGTGGAACTGAGAGTACACCTCAAAGGCTTGGTTAAAGAAAACAAAAATCTCAGTCCATATGCTATACATTATAAATAGGCCTTCTGGTTTTTAAATTGAAAAACAACAATAATCACTGCTAAGAGCCTTCTGAACAAAAGCAGCCTCATTGCCACTGGGACAGATTCATTTTTACCCGAAGAAATATAAATATTTTTCAAGCCGCTCTTGAACACATGAAGTTGCCAACGTGCTGCTGCTTCTGTCCCAGGGAGCTGCAGGAGGCTGGGAGCTGCAGCGGGAGGCATGGGGAGTGCTGTGTGGGGAGCACAGAGGAGGGCTCAGCCCTTCAGCTATGGGCAAGACAGAAGGGGCTTCCTTCAGGGAGTTCCTCTATATGTTTTTTCTCTTACTCTGCCTCTAGCTATTGTGTTATTGCCAAGTAATGGGATTTGGAGAAACCAGTAACTTAGCCTGGATGGAGCTGAGGGATGCAGATGGGGCAGGTGGTGTCACAGACATAACCTGGCCTTTTGATTCCTACCAAGTAAGGAGGAAAATCATGGCTTCTGGAGAGCATCTGGTGTGTACAGACCCTGAGGTTCACAGTGGACACTCGCCACTGTCCAGAGTTTGCTTAGTGGCCTGGAAGTAGAGAGGTGGGTAAGATCAAGCTTGCAGATTGCAGAGGAAGTCTGCAAGAAGCCAAGAAGATGCTTTATGGAGCTAAGAGCAGCTTGCTAGAGAAGTGAACCACAGGAACCTATTCTCCATTTCTTGATCAGAATAAATGAAAAGAGCAGGGGAAAAACGAGGCCACACAATACTGTCTTGTGAAGAAGCATGGATCGCATCAGGATGAAGAGCATCACCACCAAGCATCAGAGCCAGGAGGGAACACAGCAGTCTAGCACAGGAGGAAGAATAACCATCACCTGGCAGGATGCTACCCCTGAGCAGGACACAGTCCAAGTGACGTGTCTGAGACTTAGTCCCTTCAGGACCTCAGGACTGACGTTCATCCCAGCATCCCAGAGAGTCTGCCTAGAAAGCGCTGAATAAGCTGAATTCTCATATAACCCTGACATGGGAAATTAAAAAGAAAGCAGACTCGTGCCAAGGTCCTAAGATGTTGCTCCTCCTTTCTTCTCTTCCCAGGGCATAGTATGGTGAGCTCACTAGGAGCCAAGTGCTGGCTGCTAAATCTAATCTGTCACGTACTTTGGGAACAGCATGACACCGTGGAAGACAGCAACACTGTGGACGTGGCCGCCAAGCCAGGCACATGACTTGAGCAGGTGGGAGACTGGAGCCAGTGGAGCTAACATTATTTTATCCAGGTTTCAAGCCCTGAATCAGAGGGTTGGACCGCATTAGCCATCACTGACCTGGAACCAGCGTCTGGACGACTGCAGAAGCAGCTCGCACTTGCTGGATCCCTGCCTGGGCACTGTTTCAGGCACGGCTGCCAGCAGGCTCATGCAGTTGGCCTGCCTCATGTTATGATCAGAACAAGCAATGTGGAACTGACAGTGTCCCACAGCCCTGGCCGCATGAGCATTTGTCCCAGCCCTTGCAATGGAGCAGCCATATCCTTGGAGAACAGTCTACAAGGGTCTTCTCTCTGCAGGCATCTGAGCTTGGCGTTCCAGGGATAAAACATGGATTAGCAAGGTTGACCTAGCAAGAGATGCTAACTGTTCCATGATGGAAGTTGTCTTTCTCAGTGCAAGGTGCTTGCTCAAATGTTACAGAGAGATAAGAAAGGTGAAGCTTTGGAGGTGGAGGAGAAAGGGAAGGAACAAAAACAATTTGATAATGAATATATTATGTAGCCATGTCATGCTTCTTGCCCGCTGGCATGGATTAATATCCATAAATCAAAGAGGAAGGGACTGTTTTTAATGCTAGAGATGGAGGCTGGTCCTCAGAAAATTGCTAAGGGGGCATTAATAAGGAGAGACATCTGGGAACGGCTCCAGGTGCATTGGCTGCATGCACGGGAAATTCTGCAGAACTGTTGTCAGCTAAAATTTATTCCTGTGCTGTGAATACGCATGGACTGTGAGGACAAGAGCAGAGGGACCACGAGTCCCTGTGCACAGGCCTTGGTCAAGCTCAGTTCATGAAGAGGAAGGTGGACAGGCACCTTGGTTTTCTCAGCAAGAGCATTTCTCGCCTTCCTCCTCCCAACCTAGCACTCACACATCAGGAAAGCTGGCTCCATGGCTTGACTTTGGACAGCAAGAAGGTCTCCTCTGGCCACGTGAACATCCAATCTCAGCCAGGGAAAGCCAGGAGGAAGGTAAGACATGTTATTATGCCTGTTGTGTTCATCTGCTGGGCATGCAGTCACCAGTGAGGCTGGAGTCCTCCAGCATCTGCACTGGGTGACTTGGTTCGCTGCTCACAGCTCAGATCTGCTGCCTCCTGAAGAGCTGGTCAGCAGGCAACATCATGGGTGGGGGAGACACTCAGCCAGCAGCCCCATGAGCTTGTTCGATGCCTTCTGGGTTCAATCTGTATGGGATGCCAGGTTCTCCTGGAGACATGGAAAGGGAATGAGCTCGGCCTGCCCTCTTGCTGGAGTCGAGTGTCTGGGACAAACCTTCAGCTCCATCACACCAGGGTAAATCTAGTCAGCACGCTAGAAGAGCAGAGGTAAGTTCTCAGGATCAGTATCTTATGAACAGCCATTCAGACCGTCCAAGGAGACCAGATCCAGACAGATGGTGCTCCCTGACCTGCCCCATCTGCCTGGCATTACCTCCCAGCCACCATGGCCATCACCAGACTGCAGTAACCCTGAGGACAGGGAGCAGCATGTCTTTGTGCAGTTTAAATAAGAGCCAGAGCAGCCCACAATGACAGCCCAGTGGCACAAGAAGCCACTATCCACATGGGAAACAAGTCGCTCTGAAGTTAAAAGGAGGAGATTGAGGACACGGGCTCAGAGCATGGATGATGCTCTACTGCTTTTCTGGAGCAGGGTGCCTGGTGAGCGTGGACCTGCAGGTGGCTGGCAGCTATTTGTGCAAAAGGCAATTGCCTCGCTGAGTGGGTGCAAAACCCAGCGCCTTAATCAGGGTCCCCCTCCCTGGAGATGGTTCCCTTTCAGTGACACAAGACTTCTGTAAGGATTTCACAGGGACTTTAAACTCCAGTAAGATGACGCAGCTCAACCTTTCATATCCCTGGGCAGGCTTTGTGCAGCAGGGGCGAGTGTCAGCGAGAGGGTCAGCTCTGCTCTCAGTATTTTTGCTAAGGAGAGGATACGGAGTGCCAGGATTTCATTAATCGCATTTTGTGCGCATTTGAAAAACCCTTGAAATCTTCATTTTTTAAGAACATCTCCCTCGCCTTCTCCCCTCTCTCCTGCCCTCCTTCCAACACTGGCCCCCTAATCAGTCATCGCGGCCTCTCCCGCTCGCTTCCTCCCTTCCCTTCCCTGGGCCACCTCCTTCCATACTCACTGACCCACTTTAGCTGTCAGATTTACAGCTGAGCAGTTCACTAGAGAGAAGAGGATGGAGTCACAGAATAAATTTACGGAGCCAGGGAAGACTGAGCAGGAATAGTGTCCAAGGGAGAGACACCCACTCACGCTCCTACATCCACGCACAGGCAGAGGTGAGACCTGCTAGGGAACCAGGGATGCTACGAACAGCATCTATTAGTGGCACAAACAGATTCAAGAGGAAAAGGAAGCAAGACAGGAAGGGAGAGATGGAGGAGGAGGGAAGGCAGAGCAAGGCAGAGAGGGCTGGGGTGGGTGGCACATCCGAGCATCCACAGACATCTCTGTATCTCAGGGCTTATTTGAAGTGAGCAGCAGCTCCTCCGGGCTTCACCTTTTATCCACTGTCCCAGGGTCCCAGCAGAGAGATGTAAACCCTGCCAAGAGACCCAAAAGGTTTCTCCCAAGCAAACCCTGTGTGGCGACAGCAGCAAGATTCACCAAGGCTGATTTCACAGGCAGAGACAGGCGCAGCCCTCGGAGAGCGGGGAATTGCTGTCTGTCTGTGTCGCTTTCTGTTTTCCCTGTTTTTATTGTGTTTTGTTTAATTAAATCACATACGCACATGTGCACACAAAGCCCCAACTTGTGGTGTAAGTTCTGTAAGAAAATGTGCAGCAAATTAACGTTCTGGGAGAGGCAGCGTCGGGAGAAAACATGATACTGGGAAGGAGAGGGAAGCAGGAGGGAGCGCAGCAAGACAGAGGAGAGAGGAAAGGAGGCAAAACCTGCCTAGGGGGACAAGAGCGGGCAGAGGGAGATACTGCTCCAGCTGAGCAATGGGAAACAGGAGGGCAACAGGAGCGGAATGAGGTGGATGAGGAGAAGAGGAAAGCTTGGGAGAAAGAGGGAGAGAATAGCTTGAATAATGTTGTTACTTCCAAGGTTGTTGCACCCAAATTCTCTCTGAGCAAAAGGTGAGCTGCAGCCCCTGTGCAGAGCTTGGGTCCCAAGGCAGCCAGAGAACTGGAGAACAGAGCTCCAGCAGGTAGGGAGGGACAGAGCACCTGCAAGAGCCTTAGATCCTCTGGAGCTCTCCTTGCAACTTGAGTTCCCCAATATGAACAAAACACACCTCTGGACCCAGCATCCTGAGTCCAGTCCACCTTGCTCTCCATCATGACCTGCTTGGCCTCTCTCACATGGCCACCTTGTCCACCTCTCAGCCCCCTGCCCAGCTAGCCCTCTTCTCCCTGTCTCTTGGTGGGAGGACCCTGCTGCTCAGATCATTCCTGGCTCCACGCAAGATGCTCATCCTCAGGAAGGCTGCCAAGACGGCAGCAGCTCTGATCACACTCCCCACTTGAGAGGTGCCAGGCACCAACAGCGCCTCATGTCCCTTCACTGCTCATTCCTGGGACTGGGCTGTGAGGATGGCCAAGGGAAAAGCTGAGGAGCTGCTCCACAGGCTCAAACAGTCTCCATGTGCAAGGTGCAAGGACGTGAGCTCCCTGTCCAGGCTCACCGTGACAGGCTGCACATGCACTTAGTCACATCCAGCGATGAAGCCACTCAGCTAACCAAGACATTTATTCAAGGGAGCAGCAGCATCGCGTGCACATCTGGCTGTGTGAAGAAGAACTTCAAAAGGGCTGACAGTCACAGAGCCCAGCAGTAACCTTTGGCTAATTAGCTGTCTTGATTTCCTTGCAGTTTGTTTTTACATGTCTCTGGCTTTGAAATGCATTTACCGAAGTGTCAGAAAGGTCCTAGTAAATAAAAAGGTTCCTAGCAATAATGATATCCACACCAGTGGGCTTTTGGGACTGATAGATATGGTTTGAGACAAGTGGGCTGATGATGCTGGAAGACCTGGCAGAGCTCTAAAAATAAACATGAATGGAGGAACCAGCAGCATGAGCTTTAGAGGAGCAGGGCAGCTTGTTGGAGATGCAGAGGCTGTGGGTAGTGAAGCTCCTGAGTCCTGGGACATGAAGGGATGCAAAACCTGAGGAGAGGAGAAGGTGGGAAACCCTGCTGCTACTCAAACAGGTGGGAAGGGTTAAGAGTCTGGCATGAAGCCTGGCCCCATTTGCACTAACATTACTCCCCTGCAACTCCAGCCCTGCAGTGCAAGTTCTCTGGCATGAGTGACACCTGCATTAGCCCTGGGTCTCCATGAAGAATAACAGCCTAGTGCCTGTAATAACTTATTGCCACGAACAGAATCTGTAAGCAGGAGAACCACTGACCCAAGAGCTGGGTCAGCTGATGGACGTTTGTGCTGGAGAAGATTTGTGTGCAGTAATTCACATGCATCTCTGCATTAATGAAAGCACCAGCTGGAGCTGTTATCCAGAGAGCCTTCTAGCTCACAGGGCAGAGGAAAGGAGAGCAGAGACTGTAGCTCTTGTTGGATCTTAATCCAGCAGCGATCTGAGAGCCTCAAATCCTGCTAAGGTCGAGGACGCCTGTGGCTACTGAACCGGGTCACTCTGCTCCCCACAGACCTAAGGAACGACTGAAAATACCCACTACTAATCCTCCTCACTCCTTCCCTGGATGTGCACCACACCTGCCACTCACATAACGAGTGGGAAATTTTCCAAATCAGCACACGCTCATGAAAACCAAGGGTCTGCTTCGTGCATCCCTGCATGCCTCTTGACCGAGAGTAGACAGAACCACCAGACAGAACCTGACCTCCAAGAGCAGCTCTAGCAATGTCCAAACTTTGGCTGATGGAAGAGCTTCCAGCCCCACTTGACATCCCTCTGTCCCAGGAGCTGTTGTGGGACTGTCTTGCTCTCCAGAGATGAAGTTACCTGGAAGTTTGCACCACAGCACTGATGACTACCTAAGAGTGCCTGCTTTCCTCCAAGCAGCCCGTCCTGACCTGCAACTCGCTGCACATCCACCTGCCACTGCATCCCAGCCCATGTGGCCTCCTGCAGACACCATCCTGATGCTGGACCAGAGACCACTGAGCAACAGGCAGCGGAGTGAGAAGCACCCGAGTGGCACTATCAGAAAATGCAAAGGGTAAGAAAACAGCTTCATTATCACTGTGATCTCCAGGACAAACCTCCCATGATGGGGAACACCTGCAGATAGGTGGCAGGTACCGGAGCAATGCAAACGTGACCATCCCTGCCTGTCTCCTGTCGCTTTTCAGGGCTGCCCCAGCAACTTGTCACATCATTGGGTGCCAATTAAAATCCAACTGTTGTTTCCTTTGAACCACACAGAAACAAAGCCCTCAAATTCAACCTTTGACTTCTTTCTTTAGAGCCAGACCAGCGTGGAGCACAATTTCCACAGAAAGCTTTGGGCTGTTTCAGCATACTGCTTAACTCCACTGGCAGAGGCTGGGGCTGCAGTTCAGAGTCCCAGCTGCTTAACTCCAGACCTTTCATTTGAAGGGTCAGATCATGATGGACTGTCTCAGCGAAGTTAAGAGGAAGCTTACCAAGGCCTCAGCCATGTGAAACTAAAAGAAATCTCCAACTGCATTCAGCAATGAAGTTTCCAATTTTCCATCCCCCAAACCCTTTCCTTCAAGGAAAGTTCTGTTTATATTTTGTTTTCAAATGCACTCTTAGATGAAAGCTGATGCTGACTGAGGTCCTGAATCTACAGCTCACAGATTGGTTTTGAACATGAGTAAAACATCCCAGGTGACTGATAACAAGACAAGGAGCTTGATTCTTGGTCTGACTGTACAAGAGCTCATATCTGACCCTACCACGCACTTTTCCTGCTGCATTTTAGGTCAGTTCAGGACTCTCCATAGGGCTGAGAAGACTTTCGCAGTTCAAGGACCAGCTTTGCTGTGTTGAGTCTGCTCTGTGCAACAGGCAGGGCCCTGACTGCACCAGCTAATAAATCTCTCTGCATCTCACTCGAGCATTT
>JAVCKT010025506.1:0-10110 GCA_032273925.1 Rhynchotus rufescens | reverse complement strand
AAAGGCAGCTGCAGCCCCTTGTACCAACAACCTGCATCTTTAAAGGAGAAACAAGGACGCAGTTTCAAAGCATGTTACTGACCGTAAGGCTTGCGAGCAGAACAAGGCACTAAGGCTTGCATATTGATGTGCGTACACATTAATTTTAACCCTCCACACACACACACACACACACACACACACACACACACACACACACCAGCCGCTGGCTATATCTACAGAATATCTCAACTGATGCCTCTCTCTGACTCATAACTACGTAAAGCTCTTTGACACACTCAGAGGATGAAAGACGTGGTAAAATCCCAAACACAAGTATTTCTTCAAAGGTGCAGTGATTATTGGAGCACAGATAAATAACAGCTTCTCCACAATTTCAGGAATGGGGACAGGGTGAACGAGAGCTCTATAACCATTTCCTTTGCCTCTTTCTTCCACGAGGATGCAGGAATACATGGTCTGGATACACGAACAAACATGCAGATCATCCACGTGTGCCCAAGGAGTTCCTGCTGGAGCAGAGCCAGCTGCTCCACGCGGATGCATTTTGGATGGCACTCACAGAGGAATTGGGAAGCGCAGCGACACGTGGGTGGGTGGACTTGAGTGGGATTTCTGCTGTGCTGCGAGCTCCGACGCTTCTTCACGCATGCCTGGCTGCATAAGTCACTCTTCATTTGGCTGACACTCAAAAGGAAGCCCCATGGGAGACTTTGGGAGGATGTTGCATCCAAACGGTGGGAAACTGCCCCCATGTATCTGCAGGGATGGACTGTATCACATCTGAGCCTAAGGAGCTATGACATGGAAAGCAAAGAGGGGTCCCTGGGACAGCACGAGCAGCCTGTGGTGCCACTGCATGCTTCTTCCACTGACAACTGCCCACTTCTCATTACCATCCTCCTCATTTCCTCCAGAAACTGGCCTGCTTTGAAGCCCCCACTGCATCAGCTACCAGAGATACAGGAACGATTATGGGAGCACCCTGACAGGGAGTGAACAGGCCCACCCAGCATGAAAGATAAATGGGGCATGAGCACCAAACCTGCAGTGGGTGCTGCCTCCCCTCCCTCTGGGCATCTTCTCCCCTTTGCCAGGCTGCAGAGAGCAGGTAACTATGCAGGAACAGGCCAACTGCTCCCACCACCTATTACATTTTATCCTATGAATGCAAAACCATTTCCACTGAGGACAGGGACACTGAGCACAGAGCAAGAGGAGCAGAACATCTTATCTTGCTTTAATCCCTATCATCCCAAAGGATCCCACTGTCGTTCACTTTACTTTCTATATGCACAGGTTATTAGCATTACCACAGAATGACATTTGCAGGCTTAGGAAAGGGAGTATCTTGTAATAGTGGGGTAAGCAAATTGTTTCTGTGGTTTCTATTACAGCCAACTTTGATTATCCAGGGTAATGGGATAACAGGAATAAAGCAAAAACATGCCTAACATGAAACCTATGCAAATTAAGCTGGAAGAAGTGATGCTGAGAGTAATGGAGGAAAGAAAGGTCAGCAATACTGATTAAAGAGCAGGAGATCCCTGCACTGGTGCTGCCCTAAGCTCATAAGCCCCTGCATGCTGGCACCTGGATAAAGCAGTTATTTCTGCTCAGGCCTAGTGCCTCTGCCCTGGGAGGGCCTGGGAAGTCCAAACCCCGCTCGGCTGCTCACAGATAATCCTAGGCTGAGGGTGATGCTGCAGATCTCTAGGGGCCTGGCACCGTGCAGGGAGAGCAGAGACATGTCCCCTGCACAGGGATGCCAAGTCCAGTTGCGTAAGGCTGATTTCAAAGCCTCCACGTGAGGGATTTGTCATTAAAATGAATAAAATCTGGGCACCCCACCCTCCTCCTTCCTACAGGAGCAGGAAGGAGTCCAATTTAAAGGTCAGCATCTTAATGGCTTTCACCGTGTATGTGCTGGGATTATTCCTCTCCGAACAGAAATCCGGCACCCACTAGATGAGCCACAGCCACTGTTCAAAGGAGCACAGCAGGAGTGCCCATAGGTGAGGAAGCAAAATGTTATAGCTGTTATATTAGTATAGCTGCTATATCTGTTTCCAGATATATGTTATATATAGCAGATAATGTTATATATCTGCTTGCCATATGGCCAAAGTTGAGTAAAGGACCCGCATAGCAGCCCTTGAGTTTTGCTGTTGTGCCCAGCTCAGCAAAGCCCAGATTCACTCTGCTCTGCCACAGGAGATGTTCAAAGCTCCCTGGGCATGAACATGCAGGAGGCAGCACTGAAAAATCTCTGATGGTGGGTGGATAAAAAGGGCATAAATGGAAATGAGACAGAAAGCAGAGAAGGAGGAATCTTAGAGGAAGGGTAACCTTCTTAATAGGTTCTATTGATTTAACCCAAAGAGAGAACAGTAGGGGGAAATTTATGCCATTTAAATGCAAACCAGCAATAAAAATAATCATTAGAGTCATAATCTCAATCTGTTAGCATTTCATGTAGAAATGAGCTTAATGGGAAATATTTGCCATGTAAACTATTTTGCATTTAGTTAGTACAAATGTGCCTCTTAAACATAATGTAATCATTAGTGCAGACTTTCTTTAAGAAGCTGTTTTGGTCCTAAATTCTTACAAGCTCCAGATGACTTCAGGAAATCAAAGACCCCCAGTGGAGCCTGACTTGGAGAAATTGCTGGCACAGCCCAGCCTCTGAAAACCAGCCTCTCTTGGGACAGCACCTCACAAACCAGGCAGTGCCTTTGGGTCCCTATATTCCTGTTTTCCCACTGGTGAGACATATGGAGTCTGAAGGTGGTTAGAAAGCACCACTCGTCTCAAACGGTGCTGTATTTTGTGTCTGACCAAGGAGCTGCACCTCTTGGTCACATATTGGGGACTTCAGTTGAAGAAAGGTGACTTTAGTGCACATTACCAGCCCCTTAACCTCCAAGAGGAAGGAAGAAAAGTCTGACAAGAGCTCCTAGCTTCAATTCCTTTTTTAAAAAGGAAGCAAACCAGGAGTATTCGCTTTGCAGAGCAGACACAGGGTGCTGAGCGCTGCCTCCTCCGCAGCCCCGGGAGGCCGGACAAGGCGCAGGTGTCAGGCTGGGACTCAGAAGCTGCTTTTCTGGAGAGCCCTTAGTCCCCAGGATCAGCCCAGCCCCAGCTTAGTCCCCAGGAGTCAGCACTGACCACGTGCTCGGGGAGGTCATTGGCCCCGGCCTCCCAGGCCATTCCACCTACGTTTCAAAGAAACAGAAACCGTCTTCTGCCTGAGAATACCTTATAATCTCCTTGCTAGATTTTCATACACCAATCCACAGACTCAGCTGGGGCAACCTTTATCTCCTTCAATGCCCACATTGCAAGGCTCTGTTCAATCCAGGCTTTTATCTGGTGCCGATTGACCCCTCTCCATCACAACCCCTGGAAGGACAGTCCTGCTGGCACCAGGCCACTTCACTCCTGCACCCCTTGTGGTGGCGGCCACAGGAGAAGCAACCACAGGTTGGGCCACAAGCCCTGCCTGGAAATCCCGCTGTGGAGCTGCTGATGGGAGGCCTGTGGCAGCCACGGTGCCACTGTCAACACTGCCCAGGAGCCGCCACTGCCCCTCAAGTGGGTCCAGCCTCGCACCCGCTGCCTGGGGAGCCCCTGCATGAGGTGCTTGGGCCCAGGCCCTCCTCCAGTCAACATTTGCTGATCAGGTTTCTCAGCACACACTGAACCGCATACTGGTTTGGTCACTGAGCCTACCAAAGGGTTATTAAAATGTATTTGAAGCTAATGTCAGCCATTTTGGCGTTAATGTCAGCACCAGAGAGTCACAGCAGGAGAGGGGCAGGAAAGTCTTTGATTTCCTGGGTTTATTTTGTAGCTAGGGTGGGCTTGGCAGAGGGAGACTGTGGGCAGGTGCCATAGAGGCCCCACTGCCTCAAAAAGAGTCTCAGCCTAATCCCATCAGCCAAATGTCTCAGCTCTGATGTGATGGCCGCGTGCTGGGAATGGGCCTGTGGCACCCAAGATGCCTCCTGTCCATCATCTTGGAGATTTCAAAGCATCTTCTCCCCATTCAACTGCTCTCTAGGAAGGTTCTGCATCTACCTCGGTCCCTATTGGGAACTCCATGCCTGTCTGCTCTAGGGTTGGTAGCCTGGGCCTGACTTTGGAACAAAACCAAATAAAAAGTCAAGTAATTTGAGGGAACATGTGTGGTTACCACTGCGCAGACAAAGAAAAGAAGAGCAATGAGAGCTCTGGGCTGTAAGCCGATTCCTTGAGAGTCTCAGGAAGGAATTAGCTCCATCTCTGCTGCTGTGCTACACTGGCCTACATCACAAGAGGCTTCAGTGCTCCATGTGCCACGAGGGTCCTGCTGCTTGCCAGAGGCAGGGTGACAAGGACAGGAGGCAGGTGGCACGGGAAATCCTGTGGGCAGGAGCCTGGGAAGAAATGAAGACTCCGCCCTGGCCACCCTCAACCAGGAATCTGACATTCTCAAGCGTTCTCATAGTACCAGGCTCCCGCCAAGCCTCGCTCTGCCAGCCAGATCCCGCTCTCCTTCCAGTCCCAGTTTGAGTGTTTATTAGCAGCAGGGATTCCTCCACATCAGTTGAGAAATGAATTACGGTCTCTAATAGCTCAACCTTGCTGGAAGCTTTTCCTCCTATGTAAATACTGCGGTATAACAGTGGCCTAATTTCAAACTACAGAACCACCTCAGAAGCAGATAAGCATTTTACGTCCACAGCCATGGATGCCTGAAATCATCTGAATTTAACGTGGGATTATGTAGTCCAAAGATTTTTTTGATATTTTAGGCTGGAAGGCACCAGTATAACTCAGCAATCTGACCTCCTGGCTAGTGAATTTTACCCTGGGACTTTTAAAGCTCCATCCTTCTGATACAAAAAATAAAATAAAATAAAACAAAAAAATTGCCTGGTTCATCAGCACAGGGACAGAGCAGCTGCTGGAGGGATAATGATTACAAGTCACCCGAATACTGAAGACCACAGTGTTGAAGAGCAGCAGGTCCTGGCTGACAATACTTCCACAATCAGGATTATTTTGCTCTGGATATGTCTCAGTATGCCTGATTTGTAAAGTAATAGTAATGAAGAGTCCTGAGGTCAAAGCCATTATTCAAAACTAGTTCTGTTATCCTTGCTTTCACATACAGAAGTGCTGCTGTTCAAAAGTCAACAGTATTACAGGAAAGCAAAACCCTAGTGACTGCCAGCAGGTAGACAGACAGGTGCATGAGACCTTAAGAAGATATAACCTCAAAATCTCTAGATTTCTTGCTCAGCAAGAGATGGAGGCAGGGAAGAGGTGCAATAATGCAGCCCCATGCCCAGAGCTCATATCCCTGCCATCCAGCTCCAGGACCTTATTGTGGCACAGAAGTCATGGAAAAGTGGGAAGCCCTGCCAGTCTATGACCAGCGTCCACATCACGGGGCAGATTACCATGCATCTGGGAGAGAGTGATGGTTCCTTTTGCTAGGATTTTAATTTATCTGATGAGAAAGAAAATAATCAAGCAGACAGTCACCCAGGTGGCTCTGCACATTTTGCAGCCCCTCCTCCCCCCCTTTTTTTTTCCAGCCCGTTTTATAACAGGGTTATAACCTGAGGACACAGTGATAACTCCTGCTATAATCTTTTCTTTACGAAAGTCACTTAGCAGATGGAGTCATTTAGAGGTGCTCACATTCAAATGAGTGGCTTGCCCTGAAAGGGACAGAGCTCGGACTGCTGGCAAGATTTTCGGGATCGTTAGCCTAGAAAATGCTTAGCCGGGGAAGCAATTGGCAGGCAGATTTTGCAGACATGGCATTGGTATCCTCTGCCAGCAAAATTACAAGGCTGAAATCCTGGAGCTAGATAGGGCCAAACTGTTCGCAGCAAACAATTTAATTGATGAATGGAGTGAATTGCCCAGGAGATGATTTTTATTCATCTGCTCATCGTGCAAAACCATTTGGAGAAGGGTTCATGCCATCGGGTATCAGCCAGCTATCTGCCTGCAGAGCCTCCTGTGTCAGACATGAGGTGGCCAGAGCTCATCTCCCTATACTTGTGCAGACCATCACCAAGCTCATACAGGGATGAGCTCCCAGAGAAGACAACCAAGAGCTGTGAACATGGCTACCTCCAAGCTTGCCTTTTTCACCTAATCAAAGATATTACTCTTCACAGCAAATCCTACTGCTTGGTGGCTTCTGTAATGCTGCTGCTCCAGTGCAGGAGATTTCAGTACTGTCTGCTTGCAGTGGAGCCTACATAACATGAAAATGGTGCCAAACTAAACAGCAACATCTAATTTTCAGTTCAAGCAATAAACTGGGCAATCTCAGAGGACCTCTCCTCTCTAGCCCTCTGACCTCCTCGCACAATATTACACTCATGCACTCCTTTCAACTGGTCTAATAAAGGCCATTACTTCTCCAGCTCTTCCATGAAAACGTATATTGAGATGAATGCTTGCAACCCTTGAAAATATCCTCTTGCTTATGAAAAGGCTTCTGGGAAGTGAACACAAGAGACAATAACTACCATGAAATGGAACAATATTTGTGATGCTGACTTAGCAGCCTTTGACCCAGTCCTTGCAGAAGGTGGGAGAGAAGGAGGAAGAACTAAGGTGGGGAGCAGAGACTATTTGTTGCAATTACTCTTTGCAGGGTCCAGAGACCAATCCTGAATTATTCATCTCAGAACACTCTTCTGCTGCTGTTGTGTGGCAGGCATGAGCACAGAGCATGCCTGCCCATTTTATGGGCATTTTATGTTATTGGTAACTTGGCATTAACTGGTATAACACTCAGTTGTGAAAATCCTGAAGGAGTCTTTGATAAAAGCATCTTTGAGATGCAGGGCTGACCAGATCAGTAACAGAATTCTTCATGTCCTAAGCCTGCTGTTTTGGCACTCATACTTGTAACTCTTTGGCTTTGGATCCATCAGAACACGTGCTGCTGCCTGTCTGCACTGTTGAGATTTCTGTGTGCCTGGAGGAACCTGAGCACCTAAGCTCTACTTACCTTCAGCAATGCTTTTAACCAGTCCTAATCAGTTAAAAAAAAAGTCGCATCTTAAAACAGATCCTAGAAGCTCTAGACTTGTGCCTGCTTTTAAGAACATTAACCCTGGCAAGGCTGTTCATTTTTCCTTCCCACCCTTCAACGTCCCCTCTGGCCTTCAGAGGTGTCCATGAACCTCTTGCACTACCTCTGGTTCCTTCTTCACAGACTGGCTCAAGCCCTATGGTCCACACAGCCTGCAAGCTCCTGTAGTTGCACACCTTTCACCTACACTGCATTTACTCTTTAAAAAAAAAAAAAAAAGGAACGGATGAGGCAGAAGAAAAGGTGAAAGCAAGATAATAGCTGTGGAGAAAGGCTGCTGCCATAGACTAGACAATGCTGGAAATGGAGGCTCAGAGAAAAGTTTTTCTCCTGAAATTATTCTCTTCAATTTCAACAGCATACGGAGGGGAAGTTTAAGCACACTTTTTAAACACCTTTTGTACTCAAATTCCAAATTTACCTGTCTACCCAAGCAATAACAGAAGTAATCTTTTTTTATCCAGCTGCGCATTTTGCTATAGAAATTTGTTTCCATTAAACCATTCTCTTTTGTCCTCCTAAAAAGCATATTTTAAATAATAACAGTACAAAAAAAAATAACACACTACCCGAAAAAACCAATCCTGTCTACTGTGCACTTTTATACAAAAGTTATCTCTCTTTCTCTCCCTCTTTAGGTGGATTGATGAAAACCCTTTTTATAGTGTCAAGGTAGAGATGAGAGAGAGGGGGAATATTTCTTAGAGCCCATAGCTAGTCATTTCAGCAGGAAACACATGGCAAACTCTGATCTTAAAAAACTAAATTATAGCACCAGTATGAACCTGATGTTCTCTTTCTGCTTTGTAAAACACAATTTTGAAGGAGCTGGGATGGAAGTATACATCCCACTTAAACTTCAAGGAATATGGATTTTTTCTTCCCAAGGATAACAGAAGTATATGAATTCTATCTAAAATAAACAAAACAACACCAAACAAACACGCAAACAAAGAACATACCCATCTCTCCAAAAGCTGCCATGCAGAAGCCAAACTACACTCCTTGCCACCACCCTGCAGAGGTGGATGGCCTTGGGAATTCAAGATGTTTAAGCATCTCCCGTGCTGTCTCTTGCCATCTGTCCAGTCTTTGTTCATCGAAGCCTCTGGGCTCCTTATGGTAAGGAACGACTCATTTACTGAATTTAGATCTAGTCACACATTTGATTTTTCCCCTGCACATGTGGCAGAGTGGCAAGTCCTCCTTAGGCATTTTATGGCTAGGCATCACCTGCTGAGCACACGGAGACACAGATCACTCTAATCATGGATTAGACTTGAGTAGCCGTGGTGTCAGAGTGTTTCTGGTTGGACTTGATGATCTTCAAGGTCTTTTCCAACTATAATGATTCTATGATTTTTGGAAGTATGCTGCCAAATAACTCTCAGGATTCCATGTCAAGCTGTCCTGGTAACCCTGATCATCCCTAAGAAAACTGGCCAAATTCTCTGGAAATGACAATTTCACCTGATGTAGCAACTAATCCATATAGGGTTTCACTGGGAAGGTCCACACTTAACCCATGCTCACAGCAGAGGTCCTCCAGAAATCACCCCAGGAACAGCAACATGAGAAACACAGCCCTAAATTGTTGTCTGCATCTGCACCAGCCTTTCTTCTTGGAAATGAATGCTGCGCTCTGGGTCTGAGGAAGATATCCACATACTTCAACCTTCCATCTATACAGTCCTTGCCCGCACTGTCCTATGCCCACGTTTCACATCAGTTTGTGCACCGTAGCCTACCTCTCCCAGTCTACAGACACAATCAGAGATTACCTTCGTGCCTGTGCGTTGCTGCTGGTTCCTGCTGAAGTCATCAATGTTGCTTAGTTGTCTGTAGGGGCTGGGAGGCACGCTGGACACAGCATCAAGGATTCTGGAAGGTGGGTCACCAAGCCCAGTATTTGAACTGCAAAGGAAAAGAAAAAAGAAAAAGAAAATGTATATGAAGAGATATGAAAAGATATGAAATATGTATATGAAGAGATATGAAAAGATATGAAAGGGAAGAGGAACGAGGGATGGATCAGCATCCAAGAGATTGACTGCTCAACATAGTAACTCAAAGGAAAGAAAGACACCTATTAGTGGAGGTGGGACTGAAGTAAGAAGAATGAGAGGAAAACTATTTGGGAACTGAAAAAGCTATGAGGAAGATGGACAGCTCTGAACACGTACAAGGCAGATGGTACAAAACAAACATCAACGCAGAGCTCCTGAGGAGAGAGGAGCCACTACCACCACCACTGAGCTGGGCTGCCATCAACAAGCAACCCAGCATGGGCAGAATTTAACAAGCTTAACCCTCATTACACATGGCATTGGCCTTGTAAATGCAAACTTAAAATCTCTATTAAGATTTTATTATCTTCTGTCCCCACTCTTCACCTCTAAACCCCTTTCAGTTTATTCTCTGCTAGCTTTGCTCATCTGGCCAGGGCCCTCTATCCTCACCAATGTGGTTGAGTTCTTGATCACCTGTGATGGTAGACAACCAGTAGAGGTTGAGTAACGGACAATAACTGTAATAGCATCATGATCACTATATTCAATGCCTTGTTTTATTATCAGCAACATAATAACTATATCAGGGACAACTATTTTATTATTCCTCCTGCTCTTATTATTCAGACGTGACCTAGGAAATATTTCAGAAAGACAACACAAATCCAATGCAAGATCCAGCAGAACAGGGAAGTTAATTAAACGTCAGAGTGATGGACAGAGCTGGGATAAGCCTAGAGCAGTATCAGAGAGCTGGACAACCTTGACAAATGTGGGGAGATGGATGGATCTGGGACAAGTCCCAGACCTCTCCCCCACCAAGGCAAAACTGTCCTACCTACACACATCCTTAAATACAACATTGCTCCCCAATCTGTCACTGTTTCATTGATTTATGCAGGTGAAGAAATTTTCCAGAGAGAGCTGCCTTCCAAACCATGCTACCAATCAAAGTCTGATGTGGTGACACTTTATTACCTCCAAATGATG
>JAVCKT010025504.1:0-23457 GCA_032273925.1 Rhynchotus rufescens | reverse complement strand
GCCTTCAAGCAGCTCTACAAGCGGGAGCTGCTGCGCGCGGCCGCGTCGTGCGCCGCCGCGGACTTCGTGCGCTCCTTCCTGCTCAAGGACATGCTCTGCCTGGCCGGCCTCGCGTGGGAGCTCATCCCGCCGCGCTCCATCGCGCGGAGCTGGCTGCTGGGGCTGCGCGCCGCCTTCGAGCCGCGGCACGAGGAGGAGGAGGAGGAGGCACCGCGGCGCGGCGACGAAGGCGCCGGCGACGCCAGGGTCTTCAGCGACCTCACCCACCTGGCCGCGCTGGCCTGCAAGCGCCTGGCCCCGCAGGAGGTGGCCGCCTGGCTGCACTTGGATGACGAGGAGGACGCCGAGGACGAAGGCGGCTGCAGGGCTGAGGAGGAAGAGGAGGAGGAGGAGGAGGAGGAGGAGGAGGAGGTGGCCGCTGCTGACGCAGGGGACAGGGAACACGGCGATCCCTTGCCGCCCACGGCGCGGGAAGCCATCCGGGGGCTGGAGACGGCGCTGCGCTGGCTGGAGAGCCAGGACCCCCGGCAAGTGGGGCCGCTCAAGCTGGTGCAGCTCCGCTCGCTCATCAGCATGGCCCAGCGGCTGCAGCGCGGCGGCGGGACCCCTTCCTAGTGCCCCCCGCCTCGCTGGGGTACGGGGGGACACGGCCCCGGACCCCTCCAGGGCGCTGGGAACATCCCGGCTCTCCTGCGGGGGTCCAGCTCCCGTCACCCCTGCATCCGGGCTCCCACAGCTCCCTTATGCTAAAGGGAGTGTAAATTGAGGGCTAAGCGGGCTGCTTGCACGATACCCTCGACGGGCTGTTGCCCACCTGAAGGGTGTTTAGGAGGTGCTATTTTTGTAATCCCTTGAGATGGAGCCTTGGGATGGGGTGGCCGATATCCTCTACGTTCCCTCATCCCGGTCCTGCCGCAGGGGACATGGGGAGAGACCTGCTCCACATCCCTAATGAATTCCCCTCCTGTGACAACCACGGAGACAAAGACTTTCAGCCCACAGTGACCTGCTGAACAGGGATCTTCATCCAAATGTCTCCACAAAGCCCAAGGATCCAAGAGGGAGGACGCTGAAGGAGCCTCTGGGATTTGGAGGCTGGAGCCGATTGCCATCTGGAGTGAGAGGGAAGCAGGAAGGGCTCCCAGTGTCAACTTGAAGCATTGGAGGCATCAAAGGGGCGTTAGTGGCTCCTCTCCTGGCTGGTTTGGGAGAAATTTTAATCTATTTGGCCACATTTTTTGAAGGGGAAGGGGGGAAACAAGTTGGCTGTGCTGGAGTGCGTCAGCAGGCGGGTGGCTGGTCTTAAGCTCTTGGGTCTTTGCCTTGCGCCTGCGGAGTTTATGGAGATTAAATGGATTTTTGTGCCCACCCCAGGGGTTGTCTTTTGTGAGTGGTCACCTCGATGCGGAGCTCAGTGCGGCCGCTGCCTCTCCAGGCAACGTGGCCCTGGGCCCCGTTTTCACCTCCGTTTGGGGAAATATATTAAAAGAGCATCTCTTAAAAGTGTCCTTTTCCTTTATTAACAGCCGCTCGTGAACAAAACTTCCAAGGAATGTAAAGGAAAGAAAAAACGCATGAAACGTCCAGGTTGGAGCTGTCTCTTCCCATCTTGGGCTCACCTAACAAGCAACATCCGACTGCTGCTACTATCCACTTTAGGTGGGTTTTCCTATTTTTTTTACTCCTAAGACAAACCAAATCCTGCTTGCTCTTGGTCTAACATCTTCTCTTGGCCTTACATTGAGAGATGAAACCTCTTTAGTTGAGGTCAGACTTGGAATTTGGATGGAATTGGCCTGGCAGAAGGGTTGCTTGGTTGGTCTCTGCCCAAACAGCAAGGGCAAAGGGAAGAGGAGCAGCTGGGGAAACGTCCGTCCCTTCGGCTTATCGAAATGGGGGGAAACCTTGGAAGGGGCTGTGGGGAGGATGGGGACAAGGATTAGGGAAAAAGCGGGAGAATTGGAGGACAAAGGAAAGAAGGAGCTAGCGGGCTCCCAAGTGCCATCCCCTGCTTTAATGGAGCTGGGATAATTAATTAGGCGCCTGGAGAGGCAGAGCTGGCTGCCCACGGAGGTGATGCCGCGTGAATGGGGTGTCTCTGGTGGCCGGTGCCACCGGGCATCGGAGGGACCCTGGGGAAAGGGATCAAAGCGGCGCGACCCGGCAAGCAGGAGCTCAGTCCTGGCTGCTTCTGCAATGTTATTTTGCCCGGAAAGAGCATCTCGTCTTCAAAGCGTTTCACAAAGCTTCGCTAATTAACTCCGTGCCGGGAGGAAGCGGAGCTTAATTAGGGCTTGCAAAACGCCCCGATCCGCCCCAAAGAGAGGCGCCGGGAGCTCCAGCCACCGCGGTGTCCCCTGCAGCTGTGTCCCCTGCCTTCGCCGTGGAAATGAGGAGACAATGAGACAGGTCACCACATTGCAAAGGAAGGTGCAGGACATGGAAGCAGAGGAGACGGGGAGGAAAAGTCCTTGGTCTGGTTCCGAGCTGCTTTCCAAAGCTGCATCCACCTCCAGGTCCTTTTCTCATGGTCTCCTCCAGCCACTGCAGCTTCATCTCCATGCGTGGAGTTTCCCAGAGTCCCCTCCCCACGGAGGGGCTCCCGGGGACCAGAAAGAGCCAGGCCTACGTGGTCCTGCTGCCCAAGCTGTTTATTAGGTCCTGGCCCTGCAACAGGGCTCACATACAGGTACACACATGGAGACACTTCCACATGGAGACACCTCCAGCCAGGGTGTCCTGGAGGAGTCGGGGTCCCTCCAGCCTCCCCCATCCTCCCAGCAGGAGTTTAATCCAGGGACACCATCACAGGAGGAAGACCCCAAGCAGAGAGAGGGGCAGCCCACCCCCCCGCGGGGGACAGCGAGATGGGTGGCCCCGCTAGTCGTGGCCCATGTCGCGCGCGCGGTTGGTGGCCGCCTCCACGGCGCTCATGACGGTGGCGCGCAGCGCGCCCTTCTCCAGCTGGTGCAGCGCATGGATGGTGGTGCCGCCGGGCGTGCAGACGTCCCCGCGCAGCTTCGCCGGGTGCTCCCCCGTCTCCAGCAGCATCTTCGCTGCGCCCTGTGAGAGGGGCACAGGCCACGACAGCAGCTCCCATCTCCTTCCGCAGGCGGGCGAGGGGACGGAGCCTCCGTCCCACGAATGGGCCCTTGCAGTCTCCCCACTGCCCCGTCTTTGGTTTCCAGAGGGGAAACTGAGGCAGTGGAGTGTGCAGCACCTCTCCAGCTCTGCCCCACGCTCGCTTGGGGAAAGAGGATCCGCACAGGGCATCCCAATGCTTTTCCCAGCATAAAGCAGGACCCCGATGTCCCCTCACTGCCTGGCTGTCAAGAGGAGGTGGCAGTGGCCCTGGGCTACTCAAACCTGCCTGCGGCCACCTGGCTCTACCTGCTTCCAGCTGGGATCTGGTGGCATTTGGGAGCCTCATGGGACATGGGGAGGAACCACAAAGCCGAGGGAAGAGCCAGAACGGCACAGGGATGCCTGAGACCGCAGGGGAGACCCAGAGCAGGACAGGGAGGACCCATGTGGTGCCCCAAGCAACGGCACCGACTCACCAGCAGCGTCTGGGCCGCGATCCTGCTGGCTAAGGGCCCCGGCATGCCCATCTTCACAGCCCCCTCAGCCAGGGCTTCGGCGAACAGGTAAACCTGGGATGAGGAATGGCCGCGTCAGGCGGCGAGATCCAGGCGGCCGGCTATCCCGCTGAGAAGACAGCACCCCCGGAGCAAGGGGCGGGATTCAGGGACACGTACATAGGCCACCCCGCTGCCGCTGAGGCCCGTGTGGATGTCGATGTAGGATTCGGGCACCTCCTCGCAGAGGCCGCAGGAGGAGAGCAGGCTCTTGAGCAGGGCGGCTTCGTGCTCGCCGGCACAGTCGCCCCGGGCAAATACCATGGCCCCGGCCTGCACCACGCACGGCAGGTTGGGCATGAGGCGCAGCACCTTGGTCCCGGTGGGGAGCAGCTGCGGAGAGATGGGCACGGGGCAGAGATGCCCACGGGGCTCCGGGAAGCAGCTCCTTTTGCCGCATGCTGCTCCCACAGCGGTGCAAAACACCACCCGCCAAAGCTGGCGGGGAAGTGCCGGGCAAGACTCGAAGCACAAAGGATGCAGCCTGGACAATGACAGGGACACGCATCCCTCTGCAGTCACCCACCTCAACCCCACTAGAGCAGGAATTGCTGAGGGAAAAAGCAAAGCACGAAGCTCGGAGGCTGCAGGCAGGGCCGGAGCGCTGCCCTGGAAGCGACACAGAGGCGCAGAGCGCCGAGGAGGACGCGGCGCCGCGCGGGGAAGAGCGAGCGGAGCCGCGCGCTCACCCGCTGCAGGGTGCTGAGGGTGACGCCGGCGGCCAGCGAGACGATGACGTGGTGCGGGCCCACGGCGGGCCGGATCTCCTGCAGGACGCCCGGCAGGACGTGCGGCTTGGTGGCCAGGAAGACCAGGGTGCTGTCCTGCAGCACCTCCAGGTTGCAGTGCGTCGTGCGGCAGCCGGAGTCCTGCCCGCGGCGCGGAAACGCGTCAGAGGCCGGCGACTCGCGTTACGACACCCTCGGGACAGCATTCAACCTTGGGCAAGGACCCCCTTGCTCCTCCCGCCGTCCCATCCCTGCACGCTGGGCAGGGGACACAGGTTCGGGACTTGCTCCAGCCACAGAGCCCCTATGGCTTTGCCTGAATGGCAAAGGGCACCCCAAAATCACAGCACAGGGCACCCCAGCATCCTTCCCTCTGTGCTGTGGTGCTGGGTGCCAGTGGCCTCGCACCGCTGTGGTTCCGAGCGGGGTAGTTTGTCACCTCAGCTCCAACCCAAGCCCCGGTGCCCCAGTCCTGGTGGCCCCACTCACCCGGAAGGCGCCCAGGTTTTTCTCTGAGGGCGCGCTGGCCAGGATGTTTTCAGCTGGCACCTTCCCTTTGAAAACACAATGCTCATGGTGACAAGCTGCCAGGGAGCCCCCTAGCAGAGCCCAGCACCTCCAAGGGAGCACGGGTGTCCCTGTCCCCACAGGACTCCGGTCACATCAGCTGTGGGGCTGCCCCACTGCCGGCTGTGGGGTCCAGCAGCTCAGCACGGGCACCGCATGGGGACGGCTGCGGACCCCCCTTCCAGCCCACACGTCAAGGCTGTCACTTGTCACCCACGTGGCTCTGTGGGGATGAGGTGGGATGGCCCTGTGTCCCCACACTGCTCTACGGGGCAGGGACCTATGGAGGGGGATGCTGGGGAGGAATATCGGGCATTGCCGTGCCTTTGCCCCCCACGTTGCTTTATGGGGCAGGAGGGGACAGGATGGGGCTGTCCCCTGCTCCACGGGGCAGTGACAGGGGTTGGGGGTGCAGGATGAGGCTGTCCCTGTGTCCCTATACTGCTCCGTGGGGCAGGGACAGGGTCAGGGGGTGCAGGATGGGGTTGTCACCATACACATACATCACTCTGTGGGGTAGGGACATGGATCGGGGGTGCAGAATAAGGCTGTCCCCGTGTCCTTATATAGCTCCATGGGACAAGGACATGGGTCAAGGATGCAGGACGTGGCCATCCCCACACTGCTCCATGGGGCAGGGACAAGGTCGGGGGTGCAGGATGGGGCTATCCCTATACTGCTCCGCGGGGCAGGGACAGGGTTGGGGGTGCAGGACGAGGCTGTCCCTATACTGCTCCGTGGGGCAGGGACACGGGTTGGGGGGTGTAGCACGGGGCTGTCCCCATGTCCCCACACCGCTCCGTGGGGCAGGGACACGAGTCAGAGGTGCAGCACGGGGCTGTCCCCACGTCCCCACAGGGCTCCGGGGGGCAGCCCCGTCCCTACCTGCCAGCAGCAGCCCGCGGGCCACGCCGCCCGCCATGCGCCCGGCGCCCACGAAGCCCACGCGCAGCTCCGCCGCCTCCATGGCCGCGCACCCACGTGGCGCCGGCGCGCCAGCCCGCCGCCTACGTCACCGACACGCCCACCTGAGGCCACGCCCCTCCGCCGCGGCCCAGCCCCTCATTGGCTGGGCGGGGCGCGCCGCCGCGATAAGGGGCGGGGCCTGGCGCCAGGGTCCCCCCAGGGCGCGCGCTCCGGGCGCGGGTCCTTGCAGCACCCACGCGGGTTCCTCTGCGCCCACTCCCTTTCGCTCCGGGTTTTAACGTGGGGGCTGTGGGGCACCCTTGGGTGCTCAGCACCCCTTGCCCTGCCTCTCCTTACTGCCTCCCCTTACTGCCTCCCACCATGCTGCCGTGGGCTGTCCTGCTCTTCTGCGTGGCCGTCAGCAGGATCCTGGGCTGGCTGCACCTTGGCATCGCTCCCCAGGAGGTGCCGGAGCCCTGCAGCTCTCTGCGTGTCCCCTTTGAGGTGACACCAGATGGGGTGGGTGCTCTGGCCAAAGCTGGTGGCCAGGACCCTTCGTTCCTGGATTTCTGCCAGCGTCAGGTGTGGGATCCCTCAGGAAGCTGGAGGTCTCCAGGAGCTGCTGATGCTGTCAGGGTCCCCTTAATGCTGCCACTGCTGCCAGATCATGGCCTGGACTTGCTTGTCCTGTGTCCACCTGAGTGAGGAGGTGCTCATGGGGGTCTTCTCCAGCTGCCAGGGCCATATGGAGGGTCCTGGGTCCTACCCCTGCACCCTGGATGTGGTAAGGCAGCGGGGCCACCAAGTGTAAAACATGGCTTGCAAGCCAAGGATGTCCCTCTAGGCCGTTTCCAGCTTCCTCCAGTTGTCCCATTCCCTATGGTGTTCCCAAACCCTTGTGGCTGTGGGTCTCTCCAGCACCCAATGCGCTCAGCTCAAGTTCCCTAACCCAATCAATTCTGGTTTTAGTGATGGGTCAGGGCTTTTGTTCCCAACTCCAAAACCTGCCACACCACAAAGGTGCCCAGATGTGGCTTCAGATGACAGAGATCATCATCTAATGTATACAGACCTGGTCCCAGCACCCAGCTGCTTACCAGCAGCTCTTTAGATTCTTTAGTTACTTTATTTTTTTCCCTTCTGTTGAGGTTCAAACTCTTCATTCTTGGTTCCTGTCCAGGAGGAGCAGGAGACACTGCTGGAGCAGCCAGCGGAGCTTTGGGACAGCAGCCGTAGGTGGATGGAGCTAGAGGAAGCCCCCGTTGCCCACCGGCAGCACCAGGTTGCCCGTCTCTTGGAGGACATCGCCGAGAAGATGGGTAAGAGCCACCGTCATGGGAGATTTGTACCCTGGGAGGCTGCAACATCCCAGCCCCTTTGCCAGGAGCAGGCACCAGGACATGGACATGGGCTCTGGTGCCTCCCTGCAGAGACCCTGCTTGCGGCCCAGCAGAACCATACGGTGCGGTACCATAAGGAGGTGACGGAGAAGCTGTGGAGGATGAACCGGAGCCTGGGATGGGTACTTTCCACCCTGGACAACACACGGAGCTGCCTGCGGAGTGTCAGGACCACAGGGCTGGATGCCAGCACTGCATGTGTGCCCTGCACCACCTGCCTCCTGTTCCTGGCGCTGCTGCTGGTGCCTGCTGTCCTGCTGCTCCTCCCCTCCTTCCCTCCTCTCCTGGGACTCGTCACCATAGGTAGGGACCAGGATCCCAAGCCAAGTGCCGCAGGCATCCCGAGCTGCCTCCCACCTTCTCACCTCCCTGCAGGACTCCGGTTGCTGGCACCCTGTGGTGCTCGGGGCGTCCCAGTGCCACCGTCCCCAGGACTGGGAGAGCCTGGCTGCCACCTCACCTCCACCCCCAAGAGGTATGGGGCTGTGGGAGCAGGGGTATGTGTAGTGACCTACGGGAGGTACTTGGGTCCACGTGGTATGGGAGGATCTGCCCTGGATCCAGCCTCTGTGGAGGAGCAGAGGGTGCCAAAGTGGCCAGAGAAGGACCTGGATGCAGGACTGAGGTCCTGGCTGCAGCAGTACTGGCATTTAGAGGCTTCTTCCCATGCAGGAGATGCGAAATGCAGCTGCTGCGGGATGAGCTGGACCAGCTGGAGCTGAGCTACCTGCAAGGTGAGAGCCACTGAAGCATGGAGGATGTCCCCTGGGGTTCCTCTAGCCAGGGATTCTGCCACCAAGTGCCCGAGAGCATCACCAGAAATGGGGTGAAGGCTCAGCTGAGTTTTAGGAATGGGCAGTCATTTTTGGGTGGGGATCAGTTAACCACAAGTCGGCTGTGGGACAGTGCTCTGGAGCCCCAGGATGTCCCTATCCCATACCCAGGGATGCCAGCGCAGGGGGAGGTGTCACTCTAGGGTGTCCCCATCCTACACTAGGGACAGCGATGCGAGGGGGACCCTTCACCAGCCGTGCAATGTTTTGCAGACCCCTCATGCCCAGAACAGTCCCCCATGGTGGCAGCGGACCCCAGGACATCAGGAGCTGTGTCACTGGTCTCCAGCAGCCAAAGGACTAAGCCAAGCTTAGCTGCTTTGCCCAGGCATCCCGTCACCCGCAGGAGCCTGCGTGCGGTGAGCCTGAGTTGGGTCAGACCTAAGGTGGTCATGAATGGGAAGGTGCTGTGAAGTCCCTTGGGTGTCCCCGTGCCATCCCCTTGAGGCTGGCCATGTCCTGCTGTCCCTTTCCTTGCCACGTAATGGGCACCTTTCCTCTTGGCTCCCAGCTCTTTGGTATGTCCCTCTAAGGACGGGTCTCATCCTCCTGCAGTGTTTGGAGGGGGATGAGGTTTGGATGGTCCCTTGGGTGGAAGGATGCACCCATCCTGTCCAGGCAGGACCCACATCTCCTGAGGATGGGGGAAAGGGGCACCTCCTGCAGCACAGGAGGGCCATGGGGATGGAGATGCTCCCTGCCAATCCTCGTCTTTCCACCCAGGTGACAATGGAGATGAGCCCGGGACCTGGGCACCTTTGGGAAGCCAGACCCTACAGCCCAAGCCAACGTCCATCCAGCAACGTGTGAGTACCAAGTGTGGGGGATATCTCTGCTTTGGGGGATACGCTGGGACCAATGTCACCCTATGGGCACCCCAGGCTGCAGGAAGAGTTCCTGGCACCTCGGGCACTGATGGGTGTCTCCTCCCCAGGTCCTCGCTGTCCCCACGGCTCCTGTGCCAGGGGGTCACCAGGGCTGGGCAGCGGTGCCGCAAAAGGGCCATCCCTGGGCAGGTCTTCTGCCAGATCCACGGCTGCAGGCAGATGGTGGCTCCCCAGACCTGACTCCTTCCCTTTCCTCGGCTCTTCCAGAGCACAAGGACAAGGTGCTGGTGTCAGTGGAACATGACACGGCCTCACCTCGTGCCCATGCTGTCCTTGGTGGGGCAACACCACTTGCCTGCCCAGTAGTATTTAATCTTATTTCTCTTTTAATAAATGCTGTTGTTACAGCAAGGGACCCGGCTTGTTTTTGCCCAGCTGGGGGTTCACCCTGACCCTACGCACCCACCGTGAGCATCCCAAGGGGAACCCGCACGGTCCTTATTCATGTTGTGGGTAGCACGCCAGGGCATGCAAAGAAAGCGATAGCGATGGCCCTGCTGCACCTCCTGTGCTGGAAGAAACATAATTTGTATTTATTAAATCTAATCACACACCATTAGCAGCATCGCCTGTTACGTGTTCAGCAGGAGCCGCCGGGCTCCCCCTTGCAAAGGGGGTGCACAAAGGCAGCTGCTGCCCTTCAGACCAGACCAGGGATTCGGCTGCCACCACCTTGTCCCCGGGGTCCCTCCTGGGGCTGCCAGCAGCTTTGGGGACACCTGGGTACCCTGAGCCTTCCCCACCACCTCCTGCCCTGGCCAGGGGCTGTGCAAGCCCCATAAGCTGCACATCCAGCAGCAGGTAAGAACATCACGGCAGCTCTGGGCTACTCAAGTAGGACATTTTCCTTGATTTCCTAAATAAGATGCTACTTCTAACTCTCTTTTCTTGTTTGTTTTTGGGTATTTTTTTCTCCCTCCCACCCCCAGCAGGGTTTGTCACAGCTGCTGCCCCAGGCCAACTCTGCACCCATACAGGAACCGTGGGGCACCCTGCCCCCTGCTTCCCCTAACTGCTATTGAGCGCACGTGGGATCCCATCCCCATGTGCTCCAGCTCCCACCACCACTAAGCCCCCGTCCTCTGCCCCAGCAAAGGACAACCCTGAGTCGAAGGTGACACGTGTGCCGCCGGTGACACGGTGGCCGCGCTGTGCCCATCACTTCCTGGCATTGGCATAGTTGGCGGTGAACCAGGCGCAGGTCTCCTTCACAGCTAGGGAGGAAGAGGAGAAGCCATCAGTGCCCTGTCCCCCTGGCAGGGCTGAGGATAGAGAGGGGATGGCCAAGCCTGAGGTGTAGGATGGGCCAAACTGGTGTCCCCAAGGAGGGTTTCCAGGGGTTGTGCTCCATTAAGGGTGGCAGCTTGGGGGCTGGTGGGTTCCACCTTTTGCCAGGGTGTCCTGAAGTGCTGCCAGGGCCACCTCACCTTGTTTGAAGGGGGTAAACTGGAAGCCGGGCAGGCAGCGCCTCAATTTGCCGTTGCTGGCTGTCTTCTTGAACTGCCCGTCCGCCTTGGTCGCGTCAAACTGGCCGCAGGAGGTGTTAAGGGAAATGAAGTAGAGGCCAAGCTGCAAGGTCTCCCCATGGGGACAGTGAGAAAGAGGCTTTAGGTTCTGCTCTGCCCAGGTCCTGGGTGATGGGCACCCTTGGGGTGGCACCATTGCCCCAAACTCCATAGCAGCCCTGAGGACCAAGCTCCTGAGTGGTGTCCGTGGGCGGTAAAGGATACAACGAGCTCTCCCTTGAAGTCCATGGCTTCCGCGATCGTCTCCGCTGCCTCCTTGATGGAGACTTCATCTTCTTCTCCGACTGCGGGGAAGGGCAGGAGCCGAGGCTGCTGCCAGCCCTATGGGGCTCGTGGACCGGTGTTAAGGACTGGGGGCAGCTGGCTCTTACCTGACAAAATGATGGGTTCTATCTCATCGTATTCCCGCAGGACGCGAAGGAAGAGCCGAGCCAGGTCCTGCAAAGGGGCACGGGGCTGCTGTGGGGGGAGGCCTGGCCCAGCAGCAGGTCCCCATCACCCTAAGGACTGTCACCTGCAGGCCCCAGGTTCCCTCCCATCCCAACTGCAGAAAACAAACACTCCCCCTTTTCCTTCCCCACGCATCCCATGGCTCTGGAGCCGGGATACAGCCAGAGAAGGCACGTACCAGGGAGTAGATGAACTGTCTCTGAGGTTTTCCCGTGCCCCAAACAGTCAGCGGGGAGCCGGTCTCTGGGGGAGGATGGAGAAAGGAGGCCATAAACAGCAGGGCCTCCAAAAGCAACTACCTCAAGGCAGCTGATAGAGCAATAGGACCAGAGGAAAGTTGTTCCAGATTGAGGGAAAAACCCTCCCAAATCCAAATTAGTAACTAAAGAAAAGCCCTTTGTGGCCATCAGACTCTGCCAAACTAGGCTGCCATCCTCTCTGGAAAGGAGCAGGGTCTCAGAACATCGATCAGATCCAGGACAAAGTCAAACAGAGCAGAGCAGGGGCCTAGTGACAACCAAGGGAGCCCCTGGCTTCCTTATCCACCCTCCCATAGCGCTAGGAGAGGCTCAGGAGGCTGCCACGCCACTCACGTTTGGCCAGGTAGACCTTGTGGATGAGGCCCGGCAGGACGTGGCCATCCTCGATGTTGAAGTTGTCGTGGGGCCCGAAGACGTTGGTGGGGATGACAGCGGTGAAGCGGCAGCCGTGCTGCTCAAAGTAGGCCCTGGATGTGAACAGAGGGTAACTGGGTGCTCTCCATGAGGAGCAAACCACATGGTGTCCCCTGTGATGCCCAGGCTGTCACACGGGCTAGGGAACAAGGGTCTTGCTCCGGATCCTTAATCCTGAGGAGCCTGGAGGGGAGGGCTCCTGCGTGGCCACCCGCACCTATTCTGGACGTCGATCATCCTCTTGGCGTAGGAGTAGCCGAAGTTGGAGCTGTGTGGGGGCCCGTTGTGAATCTGCAGGCAGGAGAGCGTGGAGGCCATGCCAGGACTGTCCATGTCCCCACGCATGGCCACCCCAGGTGGGGACAGGGCTGCTCACCATGCTCTCATCAATGGGGTAGGTGGTCTTGTCTGGGAAGATGCAGGTGGAGAGGCAGGAGACGACCTTGCGCACACCGCACTCGTAGGCCGTGTGCAGGACGTTGTCGTTGATGTGGATGTTCCTCCGCTGCAGAAGGTGACAGTGGCATCACAGCCAGGCCAGCAGCTCCCCTAATGACAGGGGAGGCCGGATGGGCACCCAGCGCCACACGTTCGCCCCCGTCTCACCCAGAAATCCAGGTTGCAGCGGATGTTTTTGAAGAGGCCACCAACCATAGCGGCCAAGTGGATCACGTGGGTGGGTCGGTGCTTCTCGAAGAGGGCCCGGGTCTCGGCGGCGCTCCTGCGGGGATGGAAGAGCCGCGGGCTCGCAGAGGCGGCCGAGCTGCCAGCCCAGTGCTCCTCGCCCCGCTCCGTCCTCACGTCAGGTCGGCGTCCTTGGAGGACACGAAGATCCACTCCTCGTCCGCGCGGCCCTCGCCATCGGCCACCACCTGCGCGATGGCTCTGCCCACCAAGCCGCTGCCGCCGGTCACCAGGATGCGCGTGGGCCTCGGACCCGCCGCCTCCGTCATGATCCCGGAACCTGGGGAGGAGGCACGGGAAGAGGTGAGGAAGCGCCGGCCTCCCTCTCCCTTAAATCCCTTTAAGAGAGATCCCTTTAATCCCCCTTTCCTAATCCCCCTGCACCGATATGGTGCCACCACTCATGCCCCCAACAAGGGTACCCAGCTACACAGGTGCAGAATATTTTAAGGAGGTTCCCAAAATTGCCAAAAAAAAAAAAAAAAAAAATTTAGGAAAAAGCATTTTTTTTTGCTAGATCTTACCTGCTTCCGCCAGGGGAACGGAAAAACGGAAGCGGAGCCCTGTGCCGCGGCGGCTGCGACTGCGGAAGTTATCGGGCGCGCGGCGGGACGCTGCCGCTCTGCCACGCGGCACCGGACACGCTGCCCGGCCTCCGGGAATGCCGCGGAAGTGGGAAGGGGGTGGGATGGCAAGGCCAGATCTGTGCCCCCCGTGTCAGCCCCTGGTGGGTCTCAGGGTTGTGAGCAGACCCTCCTCGCCCACCCTTCTCCTGCTCATCCTGCCGCTTCCCAGCCCCGGAACCTCCCCGAGGAGCAGGCGCCCCGGTGCAGGATCAGCTCGCAATCCCGAATCCCCCGGCTGCACCCCCAACCTCCACCCAGCACCCCCCAGATTCCAGCTCTGCACCCCCCACACCTCCACGGGGAGACCCCCTAAATCCCAGCACCGCAATCCCCATTCCCTCCACGACCCCAAATCCCAGCCCCGCACCCCCATCGGGATCGCCAACCTGGGGGGGTCTGCACCCCCTCGCTCCCCCAAGCCCCTCTAATCCCATCTCTGCCCCCCCACCTGCACCAGAGACCCCCCCAAATCCTACTCGTGCACCCACCCCGGGAGCCTCCCGGCCGGTCCCCCCCCACGCCAAGGCCGGCACTGCGCGTGTGTGTGGGGGGGATCCCGCTGCGCCCGCCCCGTCGGGGGCTCCCGGCGCCCCCACCTGCCGCCGCTGCGGGTCGGGCCGGGCCGGGACGCGACGGGGCGGGCGGCGCTTCCTGCGGGCTCGGCCCCGCCGCTCGGTGCCTCGGGAAATGGAGTCCGCTCGCGACCGGGCGCGCGCCTTGCACGAGCGTGCAAAGCGCGCCTTGCACGAGCGCTTTGCACGCGCTTGCGCACGCACGCACGCAGCCCGCTGCATGCCATGCACACACGTCCAAATATGCATGCACACACACATGCGTGCAGCCCGCTGCATGCCAGGCACACACGTCCAAGCATGCATGCACATGCATGCACGCAGCTCGCTGCATGCTATGCACACGCCTGCCGACGTGTACACACACCCATATTGAACATATATGTGCGCAGCTGTTTGCGTGCCATGCACACACTTGCAGACGTGTGCACACACATTGCACGTGTGTGTGTGCAGCCCGCTGCATCCTATGCGCACCTGTCCAAACATTCACACACACGCATGCAGCCCATGCACACATATCCCAACATGTATACACATGTTACAGATGCACACAGCCCACAGCATGCTATGCACACGCATGTTGACGTGTGTATGCACATGCTTGAGCAGGAAGGTTGGACTCGATGATCTCTAGAGGTCCCTTCCAACCTTGAATATTCTGTGATTCTGTGATTCTGTGATGTGTGTATACACACACATAGTGAACATATATGCACACACCCATGTTGAACATACATGCACGCAGCTGTCTGCTTGCCATGCACACACCTGCATGACATGTGCACACATACACATTGCACACACATGCACACAGCCGACCAAATGCTTTGCACATACGTATTCCATATGCATGCACACAGCCTACTGTATACCATGCACACACATTACACATGCATGCACACAGCCTGCAGCATGCCATGCACAAACATGCTGATGTGCGCACACACATCCATACTGAACATATATGCACACAGCTGTTTGCTTGCATGCACACACCTGCAGATGTATGCACACATACACATTGCACACACATGCACACACACCCCACTGAATGCTTTGTACATGCATATTGCATATGCATGCATGCAGCCTGCTGCATGTCATGCACACGCTTGCTGACATGCACGCATATACACTGCATACACATATACACTGCACACAGCCCACTGCATGCCATGCACGTTCTTGCTGATGTGCACACGTACACACACATTGCACATCCATGCATGCAGCCGGCTGAATGCCCCCCACACACATGCAGATGTGCATGCACATAAAACTGCACGTGCGTGCACACAGCTGTCTGTTTTCTATGCACTCAAGTGCGGACGTGCACGAACTCACGCACGCATTGCACAGCAAGCACATAGCTGGCTGCATGCACACACATGCCGGACAGTTTGGCAGCCCTTGCTGGGCCACTGGCAGATTTACTGCCTGCAACGTGTGCAGCTGGGATGGAGGTTAGGAGGAGGAGGAGGAGAAGGGCCCAGCTCATAATGAACCACCCACCCCACAGCATCTGATTTTGGAGAAGTGTCCCCTGCTCAGGCTGCATTTCTGCACCAGGAAGATGCCCATCCCCACTGCGCCAGGCCTGCGGCTGTGTGAGGAGGGTGCCAGGCTCCATCACAGTCCCTGAGTTTGCAGCCTCCAGGCTCCCAGTGTCTCCCTGGAATAGCAACACTGCTTTTCCTTTTGCCTGCTCCAGACCCATTCCCAGTGTCTCCAGTGAGGCTGGGATATTGGAGCACCAAGCACGGAACAGGAGTGAGCAGCACCCTGCATTTCCATCCCAGCTTGTCCCAAACTTTCCAGCATGCAGCGATCCCAGGGGATAGAGGATAAACAGAGCCACTGCAATAACTCCATCCCCTCCTCACAGATGTGAGGGCTCTCCACGCTCCTTAAAAAAAGGGATTTCACTGAGAAAAGGCTTAACGATCTTTAATGCATTTAATCTGAGATTAAAAATGAGCGGGGGCTTTTTTGGTGGGGTGGTGGTGGAAGGTCTCACAAACCCTTCAGCTGGCTTTTCCTCTGGGACTTCTGCTAAACCAAGACAGCGCCTTGTGCTGCCCTAAATTAGAATGTTAGAGGATGGGATTAAGGGAGGCCCAGCTAGGAATCCCGCATTCTCTCCCTCAGAAAAGACACAGCATTGCTGAGGAGTAAGAGGATATTATGGCTTTTCCTCAATTTTTCTCCCTCCTCCTTTTTTCCTGGATGAGACCCAGGAGAGAAACATGCTCTTTCCCTTTGGAAAAGCTTGAGAAAAGCCATTTGCCAATGGAAATTCCAACTCTTTTAGGGTTATTGCATCGGTGAGAGGGATGCCATCAGTACCCTGTCCTTGGAATAACCCATCTAGGTCCCACCGAGGTGGGGAGAAGGGAGATATCACGATGCAGAGCCGAACCTCCTGCAGTTTAGCATCATGTCCCATCCCCAAGGAGATCCCACCCCAGTTCCCCGCTGTATCCTGGCCACCTCGGAGATTAATTGCAAGGAGCTCCGACTTTGCAGGCCAGAGCTACGGCCGAGTGCCCTGTAATCACAGCCTGGGCTGGACTGCGGAGCTGCCCAGCACGTCGCTGCCTTCCTGATGCGGTGGTGGCTGAATAACCCTGATGCTGCATTTCCTAAGACAATTATGGGAGCACGGTTAGGACACGAGGGAAGATCACAGGGTGGTGTAAACCTGCTGTGACTGCACAGGATGGGGCAGGACTCCCTCATTACTGAAATATAATACGGGCTTTCTATGTATTCTAGTGAGGTCTTTCTTCGGAGTTGAGGATCAAAGCCTGATCCTTGAGCCATTAGCTCAAGGAACCCAACCTTCTGGGTTACACAGAGTACTCGTGAGGACCTTGTGCTCAGCCTCGTCACCCAACTGGATAAAGCTCCGCCCAGAATTGCTGCTTTGCCAGATCCAGACGCAGCCCCAGCTGGAAAACGGCCACTTCGTCTGGCACTCAGGATGAAACTTCCTTGTGGATGACCTATTTCTGTCTGGATCTGGCCTGGGTTCAGTTCCAGCCTTGCTACCTGCTCTGCCCTCCTGCTTTCTCCTGGCAAGGTGGAGTGGATGGATATGAGCGGAGCGGCCACCCCAGCGTGGAAGTCGGCTAGTGAAGCTCAGGTGAGACATGCTAGCTCTAAGCACCACTCTCCTTCTTGCACTTTGGATTTGGGTCCTCCTTGCTGCAACTTTAGATGCTCCAAGGTAGGGGACACATCAGCAGCAAAGTCCCTTTCCTGGTCATATCCTGCGACGCAGCCTCCATGAGTAATTTTACATAATTGGAGCCCATTTCATCCTAACCAGTCCAGTTTCCACCAGTTTCCATGTTATTATATCTTACTCTGCTCTGCACTGATGTGCAGCCCCTTGGCAATGGCAGAGTTGCCCGAAAGGAGGATTTCCCAGGGGAGATCAGTGTGGGAACGGGAGCACAGGTCATGTCTTTTCCTAGATGCCTTTGCTCTTGCCAGTGACGTGACATTTTGCAGTGTACAAAATGTGAACCAGTAGCACTTCTAATGCAATGTGTCTGACTTAGACTGGGAAAGAAATAACCAGTTACCCAGCTCATGGGACACAATAATATCACTGCAGCCACTGTTCTGCATTTGTTGGGTCCCAGTGCTCTTGAAGGAAGGACACAAGGGGATAGGCTGCAATGCAGGACCTCTCAGCAACAGCTCTGGGGATTTGGAGAGGAGAGTTGCTGCAAGTCCTGAAAAGTCAAATGTTACTGCTGTCTGTTTGGCCTGCAGCTGGGAATGTGCTTTCTAGCTTATCCTTCCTACTGCCCACTCCCAAAGTGCCAGATCATTCCTGCTTCCTGACCCTACAGATTCCAGGTGGCAGTGCAAAGATGCATCTCTGGTGAGGAAATAGTCTCCTCATAGACTCACTCATGGAGCCACTGCCCCTGGGACAAGCCACTTGTTAGAGGATTTGCTTTGAGTTTGGGTCTGCCATCCTGCTCTGTTGAGAGGTGCAGAGGTTGGTGGAGGGGTGGGCTATCTGCCAAGCCTGGTGTGGAGTCTTCTGAGGATGAGGTGTAGAGAAGGTGGGCTGCATTTCTTCCTGAGGACTCAGGAAGGGACCAACCAGGCAGACTTGGACGCGAGCTTAGCCAGGGGATACTGGCAGGAGGCCGATGCAAAGGAAGAAGATGATGGTCCATCCAGGTGGCAAGGAGATGGAAGGACCTGGGCTCAGGAGGATATGGGTATAAGCCTCCCCAAAGCACCCTTAGCCTGTCTGAGCCAACTATTCCCAAAGAGAGAAGCTCCAGAGCAAGTCTAGGCTCAGACGTTCCCTGAAGCACAGGCAGATATCCTGTCAGGACTGCTCAGGCGCTCGCAGGAATGGCAGAGTAAAATCTGCATCGTCACGTGAAAAAAATCTGCATTTTGGTTAAGAAGTCCCACTGGCTGAGATCCCAAGATGAACAATCACCTCCCATATTATCTGAGCTTGTCTTATATCAATCAGAGATTAGATTAAGATAACCTGAAATAAGCCTCTTAAGGCCAACAAAGCACCTCTTCAGCAAGGCAGGAGCGACTCACTGGATCAAATCAGTGGATAAAAAGGCCAAACCAATCTTAAACCCATTCTCCATATCCTGGCCTGGCTCCAAGGCAGATGATGTTTGGCTTTGATTTTGAGGAAGGGTTTTGTTCCTAGGTAAAAACTCCATTGGTGAAAAGAGCCTGGCTCCAGCTGTGTGCAGGGCTCTCCAGCGCTCTGGACTCCAGCTGCTCTGGAGACATTCCCTTAATCTGCTTTTGATGAATATTTCAGTGCTGCCAGTAGCCCCGGAGACTGGAAGCTTCTGTCTCGCTCCAGAGCTCACTTGTTCTGCAGAAGCTTTCCTGCACAGCCAGATTTACAGACAGCAAAACAAAACAAAAAAAATTAAAGAAGACGGGAAAAAAAAAAAAAAAAAGGAAGAATTCAAAGAATTCAAGGGCCCAGTGGGAGTACTGAGTTTCAGAGATTGGGCATTGAGTGTTAGTCAGTGAGGACTTTCTCCTTCAGGAGTGTGGTGGCCCAGGCTGGATGGGGGCTGCTTTCCCAGCTGTGAGGGACACATCTGGACAGACCCCCCCCCCTAGAGGTGGGAGGGTGATACAAGTGGACATCTGTACACCTGTGGGTGTACAACCTGCCCCTGTGGGGCTGGGTCCCTGCTCCTCCACTTGGTCCCAGTGTCCCAGGAGGTGCCTTGGGGAACCTGGAGCAGATGGGTGACAGCTCAGGAGTCCCCTGGGACCTCACAATGAGGTAGGACAGTGACATGGGGACCTGCGTGGGCGTCCCATGTGTGATTCAGGAGCCTTGCAGCAAGGACAGATGGTGACAGCACCCCACACGAGCACCCCAGAGACCTTGACAACGGAGAGAGGCAGTGACAGGACCCCATGTGGGCAGCCTTGGACCATACATTGAGAGGGGATGGTGACATGGGACAGGTACAAGATGTTCCTATTGATGGGTCTGCAGCACCCAGTATGGCAACAGCAGTTCAACTTGGGGAGAGATTTTTGTTGTTGTTGATTTTTCAGCATTTTGTATCCCTGCTCCATCTTTTTTTTGGGGGGGAGGGCAGTTTGTGGGATACTTTCTTCCTTTTTTTTTTTTTTTCCTCTATTTTTTTTTTGGATTGCTTTGTCTTCTCTTTCTGTTTTATTTATTTATTTTTTTTTTTTGGCAAGTGCTTTGTGGTCTCTTTGGTTGATTTTATCAGCTTATTGAGGCAGCACATATGTGGCAACCACAGTCATCTAGGATATTAGAGGCTGCTTGTCTCGACTCATTTGGCTCTTGGACTTTTCCCCTTTCAGATTCCCCTTTCAGATTCCTGCCATTTAGGCTGTTGCTTGTAAACCACTGATACTGCCAAGGGGGAGTTGGGGAAAGCCCAGGTTGCAGAGCTTGAGGTCACAGGCCCGGAAATCACCAGACCATTGATGTTGGAAGGGACCTTTGGAGACCATCTAGTCCAACCCCGCCCTGCACATTCAGGGTCACTTTGAGCATGTTGCACAGGACTGGGTTGTGATGGGTTTTGAAAGGATCCATTAGACATATTGGGATGTATTTGACATCATGGGGCAGGAGTATCTTTGTCAACAGCCTCACAAACCTGGACTTTGACCTCGGTTTGCTGGGGATGATGACAAGAGATTGCAAGCTAGTAGCCAAGTGAGGAGACAGAGGCTAACATGGTAAGTGAAGGTAAAGTAAGTTAGAGGGGCAAGATAGCACTTTGGAAGGACAAAAATAGGTCAAAAGAGGGTCTGCCTCAAGCACCTGTAAGCAAATACACCCAGCCTGGGAAACCAGTAGGAAGAGTGTGAGGTGACAGAACTATGACATCATTGGATTAACTGAGATACCGTGGGATAGCTCATATGGCTGGAGAGCTGCAGCAGATGGATGCAGGCTCTAGAATAAAGACAAGCAGGAGACTTAGCATCCTTATGCTAAGGGGAAGCTCAGGAAGTGTGGGTTAGATGAGTGAACAGTGAGGTGGGTTGAGAACTGGCTGGACGGCAGAGCTCAGAGGGTCATGATAAATGGGGTCGAGTATAGTTGGAGGCCCACAGCCAGTGGTGTCCCCTAGGGGCTCAGTACTGTTCAAATTGTTCATCAACGACATGGATGAGGGATTAGAGTGCACCCTGAGCAAGTTTGCAGATGATGATATCAAGCTGGATGGAGGGGTCAATCCTTCAGAGGGTTGTACTGCTATTCAAAGGGACCTAGACAGGCTGGAGAGTTGGTCAGAGAGGAACCTCATGAGGTTCAACAAGGACAAGTGCAGGGTCCTGCACCTGGAGAGGATTAACCGCAGGCACCAGTACGGATTAAGGGTTGACCTGCTGGAAAGGAGCTCCATGGAGAGGGACCTGAGAGTCCTGGTTCACAACAAGTTAATGATGAAGCAGCAATGTGCCTTGGTGCCAAGAAGGCCAATGGGATCCTGGCCTTCATCAGGAGAAGTGTTGCCAGCAGGTCAAGGGAAGTCACCCTCCCTCTCAAATCCAGTGAGGCCACAGGTGGAGTACTGTGTACAGTTCTGAGATCCCCAGTACAAGAAGGATGTGGGACTTCTAGATAGGGTCCAGGGTAGAGCAATGAAGATGATTAAGAGACTGGAGTATCTATCATATGAGGAAAGACTAAGCGAGGTAGGCCTGTTCAGCCTGAAGAGGAGAAGACTGAGAGGAGATCTGATCAATATATGGAAGTACCTGAGGGGAGAATGTAAACAGGATGGGGCCAAACTCTTCTTGGTGGTGGCAAATGACAGAACAAGGGCTAATGAGTACAAATTAAAACACAGGAAGTTCCATCTCCCTCTGAGGAAGAGCAACTTTCCTGTGAGGGTGCCAGAGCCCTGGAACAGGCTGCCCAGCGAGGTTGTGGAGTCTCCTTCTCAGCATGTCTTTAAACCCACCTGGATGCCACCCTGTGCCCCATGCTCTGGGTGTCCCTGCTGGACCAGGGGGTTGGACTAGGTGATCTCCAGAGGCTGGAGGGGCCGGAGGCATTTTCTGAGAACAAGCAAAGAAAAGGCATCTCTGATTGTGTTGCACGAGACCTTTATTTATATAAAAAAAGAGTAAGAGGAAGGATAGTAAAGTGGAAAGGAGGGGATCTCAGATAGAAGGAATAGGAAAAACGTTGTGGCATTACTGTATGCAGTAGAGATTTACACAGGCCAGAGGCCAGAGGCCTTCATGCCAAATGAGTAAAGAAGATCTGAGGTTGAACTTGTCAGTACAGTCTTCTGCAGGCAGTCATCTGCAGGACAGCTCTGAAAGCAGAACAAGAAACATTAAAACAGAGGATGTTGGAGAAGAAGATACACTAGTCGGGTTCAAAAGAGAATGAGACTGTACTAGCCAACTACTTTTTCTACTCCCTTCCTGGAGTAGCAAAGCATGGACATTCATATACAGAGAAGCCATTCTTGTGGAGGTGCATGCGCAGAGGGTGAACTGTCAAGTAGGAGGTTGCTCTTTGTTGTCAGGGTGCTTGGGGAGGCTCCTTAGCAGGGGTAGCAGCCTCTTCCACGGGCGAAGCATCCAAGACCTCCAAAGCCAGCACCATAGCCAAAGCCAAAGGCACCGGAGTTGATGGGCACTCCCTGAGCGCTCAGGTTGTCCCCCACAGCGGCAGAGGCGGAGGATCCGACGGCGGTGTTCTGAGGGAAGGAGCTGAGGATGGGTCCGGGCAGGGTGACCACAACGGTGGAAGGCTGGATGACAACGCGGGAGTCCTCGCACTGCCTGACACAGGGCTCGTTGCAGCTGTTAGCCAGCGGGGTGGGTCCGCAGGGGCGGCAGAGGTCGTTGCAGGCCATGGCTGTGTTGTTGGGAGGGTCCTGGAAAAGCAGGGGTTGAGAAAGTGTGAGGAAGCTGTTGTGAGGAGGCCCAGGGTGTTGTGGGCCTGTGCCCGTGATGTGGGGAGCAGGAGGGAGAGGAGGGAGCAGAGGTGCTGGTGGTTGTAGAGGAGAGCATCTGCTGAAAGTACCTCCAGGTTTGGGTACTTGTTGCATGGGGCAGGTGGAGGAAGGACTGTGCACAGTAGCTTTAGGATGGGTCTTGTCCTGAAGGTCCACCCCTGCCAAGTCATGAAGTTTGTGGTGGTTTTCCATCCCACAAAGCTTTCTCTTTCCTTCCAGCTTTTGCAGAGTTGCCCATTATGCTGCAGCGGTTGCTTTCAAGGGCACCACTGATGTTGGGTGGATTTTAATGGAATGTGCATGTCACGTCAAGGGGACAGCATTGTCAAAGGGTAGGCGAGGCCAGGTGTGAGCTGTGAGGTCATTGTGTGGTCATTGTGTCATGTGGTTAGTGGCTAGGTTGTGAGGAGCATTCTCCATTTTGTGTGTGAGCAGGGAGGTTGGTGTGGCATTGGCAGGAGGGCTGGCCTTGTGACTGTGTCCAGTAGGCCACGTTGCCTGTATTGAAGTATTGACCATGTTCCAGCATATGCTCACACATGTGGACATGCATATACAGCATGTGGAGCGTTTGTGTACGAGCAGGGAACGTTTGTGTACGAACACTGTGTGTAGTGGCTATAGTGTGTGCAAGGGCTTGTTGGGTGAAGGCAAGGTGTTGTATTGTGTGTTGGCGTTGTTGTGCAAGATCTCGTTGGCACACTCTGAGGGTATGTGAATGGTTGTGTGTGTGTCTGTCATGTGGTTCTTGCAGTGACTGCCGTGTTGTAGGGAGAAACAGAGACCTCTTTTATGCTGCCTCCCAGCAGACCTCACGGATCCTATCTTGGTGTCTGGAGAGCCGGCAAGGGTGTTGCAAGAACAAAGGAAGTGAAGCCGTCTGCATTTGCTCTTCATCAGCTCTTTATTGCTGGAAAAGAGTGAGAGGAAAGATGGGAAATAGGAAAGAAGGTGGTGTGAGGAGTGAGGTCAAAGCATCACTGCTGTGGCCTCGCTGTGTGCAGTGGATGGATACCCTGCACATTTGCAAGACAGCACTGAAGCCAGAGAAGGGGTGATGCCATGGAAGAAGTGGGAGAAGAGCAGGCGCTCCTTTGGCCCCATCGTCAAGGGCTGAAGCTGTGCCTCTTCCTATGTTCTTGCTTCCTCTCTTGCTGGAGGGTCAGAGACATGGACACAGAGCTTGAGGAGAGCCAGAGTTATGGAGGTGCATCCTCAGAGGGTCGAATGTCTGGCAGGAGGTTGTTGGTGGTTGTCAGGGTGCATGGGAGGCTCCTTAGCAGGGGTAGCAGCCTCTTCCACGGGCATAGCATCCAAGACCTCCAAAGCCAGCGCCATAGCCATAGCCAAAGCCAAAGGCACCGGAGTTGATGGGCACTCCCTGAGCGCTAAGGTTTGCCCCCACAGCGGCAGAGGAGGAGGATCCGACGGCGGTGCTCTGGGGGAAGGAGCTGAGGATGGGTCCGGG